>CM069160.1:33863152-33953152 GCA_035221665.1 Okamejei kenojei
GGGACAAAAGTTTAGGGGTAACATGAGGGGGAACTTCTTTACTCAGAGAGTGGTAGTTATGTGGAATGAGCTTCCAGTGGAAGTGGTGGAGGCAGGCTCGATTTTATCATTTAAAAATAAACTGGATAGGTATATGGACGGGAAAGGAACGGAGGGGTATGGTGTGAGTGCAGGTAGATGGGACTAGGTGAGAGTAAGAGTTCGGCACGGACTAGAAGGGCCGAGGTGGCCTGTTTCCGTGCTGTAATTGTTATATGGTTATATGGTTATAAATCGAAAAGAATAAATTGATACATAAATAGAAAAAGGGAAAGAATGAAGAAACAGAAGAAAGGTGCAAAAAACGAGGGAGGAAAAGACCCCAGAACCGTCAAAGAAGCGCGGGAAGAAAAAGTAGAAAGAAGAAAAAACACGGGTATATCCCCCACTGCCCCCCCCCCCCCCCCCTCCCGGCTCACCCATCCCAAGCATCGGTTTTAAATTTGTGTTCAACCATTCTGTTGTTGAAGAAATCCAGTGAAAGAAAACCATGTTTTGGAGAATTGGTCTACTTTACCAGGAAGTCCTGGGATGGCAGGACTTCCATATGAAGAAAGATTGCATAGACTCGGCTTGTACTCGCTGGAATTTAGAAGATTGAGGGGGGATCTCATAGAGACTTACAAAATTCTTAAGGGGCTAGATGCAGGAAGATTGTTCCCGATGTTGGGGAAGTCCAGGACAAGGGGTCACAGTTTAAGGATAAGGGGGAAGTCTTTTAGGGCCGAGATGAGAAAATCGTTTTTTCACACAGAGAGTGGTGAATCTGTGGAATTCTCTACCACAGAAGGTAGTTGAGGCCAGTTCGTTGGCTATATTTAAGAGACAGTTGGATGTGGCCCTTGTGGCTGAAGGGATCAGGGGGTTATGGAGAGAAGACAGGTACAGGATACTGAGTTGGATGATCAGCCATGAGCACAGTGAATGGCGGTGCTGGTTCGAAGGATCGAATGGCCTACTCCTGCACCTATTATTTATTGTCTATTATCTAACTCAGCGGGTCA
Organism: Okamejei kenojei; assembly: GCA_035221665.1. Lineage (NCBI taxonomy): Eukaryota > Metazoa > Chordata > Chondrichthyes > Rajiformes > Rajidae > Okamejei > Okamejei kenojei. The sequence goes on from CM069160.1 coordinate 33,864,196, forward strand.
GGCAGCATCTGTGGAGAAGATGGATAGGTGACGTTTCACAGAGTGCTGGAGTAACTCAGCGGGTCAGGCAGCATCTGTGGAGAACATGGATAGGTGACGTTTCACAGAGTGCTGGAGTAACTCAGCGGGTCAGGCAGCATCTGTGGGGAACATGGAAAGGTGACGTTTCGGGTCGAGACCCTTCAATAAAACCTTCTTGTGTCTTCGCAGACGACATACCGGAGAGGCGAGGTTCGGGACATTACTGATATGTTGATGCGGAATCTCTGGGATGAAGAGGAGGGTGGAGTGGACACGGGAGAGGTGACGGAGGAACATCTACACATGGTCATCGTGGACCTCTTCATCGGAGGCACCGAGACCACGTCCTCCACGCTCGGCTGGGCCATCGCCTACCTGGTCCATTGGCCCGAAGTGAGTTCGCTGCGCTGCTGACCCGCGCTACTATATCCCCGGAGCGCCCGGCCGGACCTCCCTCGCTGTCTGGACAATCCGAGGCAGGGAGGGAGGAGCCGGGGCCCCCGCGGTCACCGCGACTCGCCACGGGGCGGAGACGGAGCTGTCAGCGCGGGTGGCTTCTCTCAGGAGGGGAACCGGCGGCCACAGTCCCAACCGGACCCAAGATACGGAGAAAATTACAAATCTCACCCCATCCAACCGCTCCATTCTCCCCCAGCCCCTACCCAATCTCTCCCCCCAACACCCTGCCCAATATCTCCCCCACCCCCCCCCCATCCAATCTGCCCCCTACTCCTCCAATCTCTCCCCCCACCCGCACAACCCCCGCCCAATCTCTCCCCCAGCCCCCATCCAATTTTCCCCGCAACCCCCCGGCCCAGTATTCCCCACACCCCCCACCCAATCTCTCCCCAGCCCCCCATCCAATTTGCCCCGCAAACCCCGCCTAATCTTACCCCCCACCCCCCACCCAATGTCTCCCCCACCCCCCATCCAATCTGCCCCCAACCACCTGCCCAACCCCCCCCCCACCCCTCCCCACCGAACATCTCCCCCAACACCCCCCGCCCAATCTACCCCCACCCCCCATACAACCTCTCCTCCACCCCCACCCCCACCCAATGTCTCCCCCAACACTCCTGTCCCAATCTATCCCCCCCGCACCCCCCACCCCCACCCAACCTCTCCCCCAGCACTCCCGCCCAATCTTTCTCCCAACGCCCCACCGAATCTCTCCCCTACCGCCCGCCCAATCTCTCGACCCCCCCCCCCACCCCCCGACCCCAATGCCCCACTCTCTGCCCTTGTCTCTCCCCTCGGTATCCCTCCCCCGCCCCCCCCCCCCCCCGTCTAAAATGCCGGACCCTCCCCACGGGGATCTCTGTGCGTGAGACAAGAGTGAGAGAGTCCAGGACCAGAGGGCACAGGCTCAGATCGGGATGGAGACGGGGATGAGTTTATTTGGCCGGTGTGTGGTGAATCGGCGTCGCGTCACTCAGCCCCGTTCACCACCCGCTTTTGCCCACGCAGGTGCAAGACCGGATTTACGCGGAGCTGTGCTCGGCCGCGGGAGGGGAGCGCTACCCCACCGACGCCGACCGGGCCAAGCTGCCGCTCCTGGCCGCCACCATCGCCGAGGTGTTGCGTCTCCGGCCCGTGGTCCCCCTGGCCCTTCTGCACCGAGCCACCTGTGACACCAGGTGGGAAGCCGAGCCCGGGACTGTCCGGGTCAGGTCGCCCCGAAACCCTTGACCCTCGCCCCTCACCCTCCACCCCCTCACCCCTCACACCCACCCCTCACCCCTCGCCCCTCACACCCAACCTTCACCCCTCGCCCCTCACCCCAACCCCTCAGCCCCAACCCTCACCCCTCACCCCTCACACCCACCCCTTACCCTCAAACCCAACCCCACACCTCGCCCCACACACCCAACCCTCAGCCTCAACCCTCACCCCTCACCCCCTCACACCCACCCCTCACCCCCCCCTCACCCCTCATCCCCAACCCTCCCCCCTCGCCCCTCACCCCCACCCCTCGCCCCTCACCCCCAACCCCCCACCCCTCCCCACCCCTCACCCCTCATCCCCAACCCTCCCCCCTTCGCCCCTCACCCCCAACCCCTCGCCCCTCACCCCCAACCCCACCCCTCACCCCCACCCTTCACCCCCACACTTCACCCCCAACCCCTCGTCCCTCGACCCTCACCCTCACCACACCCCTCGCCCCCACCCCTCGTCCCACCCCTCACACCCACCCCTCACCCCTCACACCCACCCCTCACCCCTCACACCCACCCTTCACCCCCACACCTCACCCCCAACCCCTCGACCCTCGACCCTCACCCCTCACCCCACCCTCATCCCACCCCTCGCCCCGCCCACTGCTAACCCACCCCTCATCCCCACCCTCGCCCCTCACCCCCTCACCCCTCACACTCACCCCCTCACTCCGTCACCCCAACCCCTCACCCCCACCCCCACCCCTCACCCCTCACCCCCACACCTCACCCCAACCCTCACTTCTCACACCCAACCCTCATCCCTCACCCCAACCCCTCGTCCCTCGACCCTCACCCCCAACCTCTCGTCCCTTGACCCTCACCCCTCACCCCCACCCCTCACCCACTCCTCGCGATTTTGTGACGGCGCGACACTGAGTTTCCGTCTACGTCTGAAGCGTTGCAGGTTACTTTGTTCGAAGCGGGACCCATGTCATCACGAATCTGTTCGGAGCTAACCAGGACGAGAACAAATGGAGCGACCCCACCCGGTTCAGACCAGGTAATCCCCAGAGGGCCGAACTGATGATAGGTCACGGGTTAGTTCATGATCGATGATCATTTGGAACTGGTCGGATCGGCCTACTCCTGAACCTGTTGTCAATTGTCTCCCTCAATAGCAAGAATGTCCTTCCACAAATTTGTCAGATCAAGTTTGAGCAAGGACATTCTTGCTATTGAGGGAGTGCAGCGTAGGTTCACCGGGTTAATTCCCGGGATGGTGGGACTGTCATATGCTGATAGAATGGAGCGGCTGGGCTTGTACACTCTGGAGTTCAGAAGGATGAGAGGGCATCTTATTGAAACATATAAGATTATTAAAGATTTGGACACACTAGAGGCAGGAAACATGTTCCCGGTGTTGGTGGAGTCCAGAAACAAGGGCCACTGTTTAAGAATAAGGGGTAGGCCATTTAGAACGGGGATGAGGAAACGTTTTTTCACCCAGAGAGTTGTGAATATGTGGAATTCTCTGCCTCAGAGGGCGGTGGATGCAGGTTCTCTGGATACTTTCAAGAGAGAGCTAGATAGGGCCGAATGGCCTGCTCCTACACTTATTGTCTATAACACGTGGGGTGTTGGGTGTATGGAACGAGCTGCCAGAGGAGGTAGTTGAGGCTGGGGCTATCGTAATGTTTACGGCACAATTAGACAGGTACATGGATAGAACAGCTAAAGAGGGATATGGGCAAATGCAGGCAGGTGGGACTAGTGTAGATGCCAGAATAGGTGGTTGAGGCAGGTACTATAACAATATTTAATAGACATTTGGTCAGGTACATGGATAGGAGAGGATTAGAGAGCATGGCCCACTGGAATCTGCCTCTCTCCCAGCCCACGGCAGTAAGAGCCCCCTGTCTGTGTTTAGCTTCCACAGAGAAGGTCAAGGTGACGATTGATAATCATTGGATTTGGTTTAAGCGGTAGAACTGCTGCCTCACAGCGCCAGAGGCACGGGTTCGATCCTAACCATGCGTGGTGCCTGTACGGAGTGTATACCTCCTTCCTGTGACGGCGTGGGTTTTCTCCGGGTGCTCCGGTTTCCCCCCCACATCCCAAAGACGTGCAGGTTTGCAGGTTAATCGGCCCTCTGTAAATTGCCCCCCCCCCCCCCCCCCCCAGTGCGTTGGATGCGAAAATGGGATAACGTAGAACTAGTGTTAACGGGTGATCAATGTTCGTCGCAGACTCGCTGGGCCGAAGGGCCTGTTTACGTGCTGCATCTAGTAATGTATTTGGACTGGCTGTAGAGACTCGGTGAAGAAGTGGATACTAGGTACCGTATTCAATATATTCGAATTGGGTTATTATACTAACTTGCATCGAGTTACGTGAAGAATCTGTTTGCGTGCTAACCTGCCCAAGTGTGCTGTACACGATTACATTTAAGCCAGAAACAATTACAACGGGTAGCGCAAACAGAAAAATACCAGCGTGCATATCAAAGTGGATAGGATTAAGTTTCGGCCCTTCGAGCCAGCACCGCCATTCACTGTGATCATCCACAATCAGCACCCCGTTCCTGCCTTCTCCCCATATCCCCTGACTCCGCTATCTTTAAGAGCCTTATCTGAGTGTCTCTTGAAAGCATCCAGAGAACCGGCCTCCAACGCCCTCAGTGGAAGCAGAGAATTCCACAGACTCACAACTGTGTGAAGACGCTTTTCCTCACCTCCGTTCTAAATGGCTTGGTTAGTGTTTGTGGCGTGCTAACCTTATTCTTAAACTGTGGCCCCTCGTTCTGGACCCCCCGCCACCGGGAACATGTTTTCTGCCTCCAGCGTGTCCAATCCCTTAATAATCTTATATGTTCCCATCAGATCCCCTCTCATCCTTCTAAATCCCTGAGTATACAAGCCCAGCCGCACCATTCTCTCAGCATATGACAGCCCCGCCATCCCGGGAATTAACCTGGTGAACCTCCGCTGCACCCCCTCAATACCATGGATGTCCTTCCGCAAATTTGGAAACCAAAACTGCACATAGTGCTCCAGGTGTGGTCTCAATGGATTGGGACTCAAACAGCGAGATAATGATTTCCTGAACGTAACACGGTGCACACAAATAGCTGGAGTAACTGAGCGGGACAGGCAGCATCTCTGGAGAAAGGACATCGGTGGTGTTTTGGGTCGAGCCCCATCTTGGGATGCCAGGTGACGCTTGGCCTGATTTGGTGGTGGACTTTATTTTGTATTAAACATTATTGATATAATTCCCTTAATCCTGCATCTGTACACTGTGAATACCTCGATTGCAATCATGTATTGTCTTTCCGCATTCTGGTTAGCACGCAACAAACACTAACCAAATAGGTGAATGTGGAGAGGATGTTTCCACAAGTGGGAGAGTCTAGGCCCAGAGGTCATAGCCACAGAATTAAAGGACGCTCCTTTAGGAACGAGATGAGGTGGATATTTTTAATGCAGAGATAGATAGATAGATAGATAGATAGATAGATAGATAGATAGATAGATAGATAGATAGATAGATAGATAGATAGATAGATAGATAGATAGATAGATAGATAGATAGATAGATAGATAGATAGATAGATAGATAGATAGATTCTTGATTATTACAGGTGTTAGGGGTTATGGGGAGAAGGCAGGGGGATCTTATAGAAACATATAACATTATAAAAGGACTGGACAAGCTAGAAGCAGGAAAAAATTTCCCAATGTTGGGCGAGTCCAGAACCAGGGGCCACAGTCTTAGAATAAAGGGGAGGTCATTTAAGACTGAGGTGACAAAACACTGTTTCACCCAGCGAGTTGTGAATTTGTGGAATTCCCTGCCACAGAGGGCAGTGGAGGCCAAATCACTGGATGGATTTAAGAGAGAGTTAGATAGAGCTCCAGGGGCTAGTGGAGTCAAGGGATATGGGCAGAAGGCAGGCACGGGTTATTGATTGGGGACAATTTGCCATGATCACAATGAATGGCGTTGCTGGCTCCGCCATATACACAGGAGGCCGAATGGCCTCCTACTACACCTATTTTCTATGTTTCCATGTTTCCATAATGGGCTTCGGAGAGAGAGAAATATCAGACATGATTGCATGGCGGAGTAGACTTGATGGGTCAAATCTGGTCTAATTGTGCTCCTAGCACTTCTGAACATGAACACAAAAGCTTGTAACTACCTCTGTGTACGTGGCAATAAACTAAATATAAACTCATTGTTGCATAGAGCGTTTCCTGGGCACCGCCGCTGCGGAGAGGACCATGCAGAACGTGGTCTCCTTCGGAATGGGAGCCCGGACATGCCTGGGTGAACCCATTGCCCGCATGGAGCTCTTCCACTTCCTGGCGCACCTCCTGAAGGACTTCAAGTTCCTGCCGGACAAAACGGGCGAGCTGCCGGATCTACTGAGCATGGAAGGCGTCCTAATGAAAGTCAAGCCCTACCGAGTGCGCGTCATTGCAAGAGCAGGTCTCCAGCACAGCTAAATCCACCCCCCCTTGGCTGGAGGGAGTGGTGGGGAGGAGGGTAGGGGAGGAGGATGAGCGGGGAAGGTTGACTCTTGCTAAGACTCTCTCCCCCCGCTGCTTTTGTGCATTTGGCTTGCTTCCCAATCTATCCTCAGCTTGAACCATTCCCTGTCAGGAGGAGAGGAGTCGTGTGCGGGGAGAGGGGAGAGCAGGTTGATGCCATTCCCTTCAAGAGAGTCAAGTCAAGTCAAGAGAGTTTGTTGTCATGTGTCCCAGATAGGACAATGACATTCTCGCTGGCTGCAGCACAACAGAATATTAAAGGAATAAATACAGATCAGATCAGTGTGTCCATATACCTGGAATATATATATATACACACGTAGATAAACAGATAAAGTGCAATAGGCTGTCATAGTTCAGAGTTTGTTTGAAGTTGTGTTTAATAGTCTGATGGCTGTGGGGAAGCAGCTGTTCCTGAACCTGGATGTTGCAGATTTCAGGCTCCTCTACCTTCTACCTGATGGCAATGGAGAGATGAGTGTGTGGCCAGGATGGTGTGGGTCCTTGATATGTAGATCAGGGAAGGAGCAGTCTTTTAGGCCCACAATGCTTGCGTCGAACACGATGTTGATTTCTAGCCGTGCATAGTCCGTATTCACCTATTCACCCTGTACGCCGAGGCGTTTAGAGCATTTTACTGTTATATATCCTGACACGTCCCAATGCAATTCGTATTTGCAACATCATAACAGGTATGTAAACATGGTACTCTGCAAACCCCATAATAAACAACCACTTCAGTGTGGGTGTGGAATAATACGTATATACGAATACACACACTGACACACTTACACAAACTGTAGCCCCTGGTTCTGGATTCCACAACATCGGGAACAAAGGCCCTTCTTGCCCGGAGATTCCGGAGCGCTGCATGGGAAGTGATGACAATGCCAGCAGACTGGTCTATAAAGTGAGGCGCCACCCGTGAGCGAGCAGAAGATCCGCTGAGATCCAGCCAAGATCACTCCTCACTCACACTGATCACACTTTCAACAGGTTAATTCCCGGGGTGGCGGGACTCTCATATGTTGATAGAATGGAGCGGCTGGGCTTGTACACTCTGGAATTTAGAAGGATGAGAGGGGATCTTATGGAAACAGTATTAAGGGTTTGGGCACGCTAGAGGCATGTTCCTGATGTGGGGGGGGGGGGGGGGGGGGGGGGGGGTGGGGGGGGGGGGGGGGGGGGGTGCAGAACTAGGGGCCGCAGTTTGAGAACAAGGGATAAGGCATTTAGAACGGAGTTGAGGAAACACTTTTTCACCCAGTTGTGATTGTGGAATTCTCTGCCTCAGGTGCAGGCCGGTTCTCTGGAGGCTTTCAAGAGAGAGCTAGTTGGAGCTCTTAAAGATAGCGGGGCAAGGGGATATGGGGAGAAGGCAGGAACAGGGTACTGATTGTGGATGATCAGCCATGATCACAGTGAATGGCGGTGCTGGCTCGAATGGCCTACTCCTGCACCTATTGCCTATGGTCTCTCCCCCACCCCACCCTCTCCCCTCTCTCCCATCCCAACCCTCAACCTCTCCCCACCCCCTCCCCACACTCCTCCATCCCCACCCCAACCCCACATTCTTAATCCCTCAACACCCCCACCCAACACCCCTTCCCACCCACCCCCACCCACTCGCACCCTCTCCTCAACCCTCCCCTTTGTCCCCCACCCGCTCCGGTGGTGCCTCTGAGCCGGGCCGCGCGGTGCCCAGGTGCCGGGAGTGCGGTGCGAGACAGAGACGGACTCGAGTTTAGAAAAGGCATCGCATGTATTTCAAAAACATTTGACAACACAACACAAAATAACCGTTCGGGACGAAGTACAAAAGGGTGAAGTCTGCGGAGGTTCCAGTGGGCGGTGTCGAGTCTAGCACTCGCGGTCCAAGCAGCGTAAATGAAGGGCAGTGGCCGGCCGGAAGCGCCCGGAGTCCGGATGGCGAAGAGCCCGCTCGCCCGGGGAGATCTCGGACGCGGAGTCCAGTACCCCGGGGAGCCCGGAGCGCCAAGCTGCCCGGAGCCCGGGGCTCCCGGAGATCCGGGTCACGAGATCCCGGAGCGCGAAGCTGCCCGGAGCCCGGGGCGACTCGGAGCCCGGTGTCCGGATCCAGGGGGCTGGCCAGCGGCCGGGGCCCCTTGTGCGGAGCGAGGCAGCCCGTCCCCCCCCCCTCCCCTCCCCCCAGCGCCGGGACGCCCGGTCGGATCCACAGGCCGCCCGGGGCGCCCGGTGCCGGCGACATAAACGAGAGGCGAGAGGCGATGGGGCGAGACGGGCGGCAAGCTGGCGTGAACGTGGCCGGCGGACGCTCCTCACTCCCGCCGCGCCGTCCACGGCCGCATCTTCATCTCGGTGAAGGGGATGGAGAACTCGAAACCCTTCCAGGCGAACCAGTTCACGCCCTGCGGGGGGAGAGAGAGAGTGAGGCGAGAGGCGGTGTGGCCGCAGGATTCCGCTCCCCGGGGGAGGGGGTGGGAGGCGGAGAGGATGGAGAGAGAGCGGGGGGGGGGGGATGGAGGAGGGAGGGGGGGCGGAGTGGATGGGGGTGGGGGAGGGGAGAGTGGAGTGGGTGAGGGTCGGATGGAGAGAGGGAGAGGTCGAGGTGCCGGTTGTGGGGAGGGGAAGGGGTTGGTCGAGGGGTTCAAGGTCGGAGAGTTGGAGGGAGAGAGGGAGGGAGGGAGTGAGTTAGGGAGGGAGTGAGTGAGTGGGTCGGTGGGTGGGGTGGGTGGTGGGTGAGTGGGTGGGTGAGTGGGTGGGTGAGTGGGTGGGTGGGTGAGTGGGTGGGTGAGTGAGTGGTGGGTGGGTGAGTGAGTGAGTGGGTGGGTGGTGAGTGTGAGTGAGTGGGTTAGTGGGTCGGTGGATGAGTTAGTGGGTGAGTGGGTGAGTGAGTGGGTGATGGGTGAGTGAGTGAGTGAGTGAGTGAGTGAGTGAGTGAGTGAGTGAGTGAGTGAGTGAGTGAGTGAGTGAGTGGTGAGTGGGTGAGTAGAGTGGGTGAGTGTGAGTGAGTGAGTGAGTGAGTGAGTGGAGTGGGTGGGTGGGTGAGTGTGGATGCGTGGGTGAGTGGTGTGAGTGAGTGAGTGGGTGGGTGAGTGTGAGTGAGTGAGTGGGTGGTTGCGTAAGTGGGTGGGTGAGTGGGTGTGGTGAGTCAGTGTGAGTGGGTGTGGAGGGGTGTGAGTGAGTGAGTGGGTGAGTGGGTGAGTGAGTGAGTGGGTGAGTGTGAGAGTGAGTGAGTGTGGGTGGGTGGGTGGGTGAGTGTGTGAGTGGGTGGGTGAGTGAGTGGGTGAGGGTGATGAGTGGTGTGGGTGAGTGGGTGAGTGGGTGTGTGAGTGTGAGTGAGTGAGTGGGTGATGAGTGTGAGTGGGTGGAGTGAGTGGTTGAGTGAGTGAGTGTGAGTGAGTGAGTGAGTGGGTGGGTGAGTGGTGAGTGAGTGTGTGAGTGAGTGAGTGAGTGGTGGGTGGGTGAGTGGGTGGGTGAGTGTGAGTGAGTGGGGTGAGTGTGAGTGTGTGGAGTGATGTGAGTGAGTGAGAGTGAGTGAGTGAGTGAGTGAGTGAGTGAGTGTGAGTGAGTGGCAGTGAGTGAGTGAGTGAGTTGAGTGAGTGGGTGTGGGTGTGAGTAGTGAGTGAGTGAGTGAGTGAGTGAGTGAGTGGGTGGGTGGGTGAGTGGGTGGGTGAGTGGGTGAGTGAGGTGTGTGAGTGAGTGAGTGAGTGAGTGAGTGAGTGAGTGAGTGAGTGAGTGAGTGAGTGAGTGAGTGGGTGAGTGAGTGAGTGAGAGTGAGTGGGTGAGTGGGTGAGTGAGTGAGTGAGTGAGTGAGTGGGTGAAGTGAGTGAGTGGGTGAGTAGTGAGTGAGTGAGTTAGTGAGTGGGTGGGTGGGTGGGTGAGTGTGAGTGAGTGGGTGAGTGTGTGAGTGATGTTAGGGAGGGAGTGAGGGAGGGAAACTGCCCGTGGCCCGGCATCAGACGCGGACATACCTGGTGGTCTTTATTGTTGCCGTACTCTCCGTTGAGGTTGACGCGGTGGCAGTTCTGGTACCACCACCCGCCGCGGTACGAGATGGCGCAGTTGGTCAGCGCATTGTCGTTATCCACGTCTATCGTGGTGAAGTTGCTACCGCGGTGGTAGGAGAGAGAGTTGCCTGTGGACAACACGGCAGGGTCAGAGGCGCGACGGCGGGGGGCAGCGACGGAACTGAGGCAGGCCAGACCGGTTGCTACACACTGTAACTCCCCCTCCCATTCCCACACTGACCATTCTGTCCTGGGCCTCCGCATTGACAGAGTGCGGCCCAGCGCACATTGAAGGAACAGCGCCTCATATTTCACTTGGATAGTTTACACCCCAGCGGTATGAACATTGGCCTCTCTAACTTCAAGTAACCCTTGCTTTCCCTCTCCCTCCGCCCCACACCCCTCTCCCAGCTCTCCGGTCAGTCTGACTGTCCTCCTGAGTACATTTTATCTCTGTATACTTTAACTAGCTACCAACGAATCAATCTATATTTCCCGAATCGTCTGAAGAAGGGTCTCGACCCTGAAACGTCACCTATTCCTTCGCTCCATCGATGCTGCCTCACCCGCTGAGTTTCTCCAGCATTTTTATCTACGTTCTATATTTCCTCATCGGCGTCTGCATTGATCTGTCACTTTCACACCTTACTCTTCCACATCTCTCCGTCTCCCCCCGCCCTGACTCTCAGGCTGAAGGGTGTCGACCCAAAACATCACCGTTGTTCTCCACAGATGCTGCCTGACCCGCTGAGTTACTCCAGCACTCTGTGAAGCGTCACCCATCCATGTTCTCCACAGATGCTGCCTGACCCGCTGAGTTACTCCAGCACTCTGTGAAGCGTCACCTATCCATGTTCTCCACAGATGCTGCCTGACCCGCTGAGTTACTCCAGGGTTTTGTGTCCATGGCCGCGCTGGGCCGGGCCGGGCCGGGCCGGGCCGGGCCGGGCCGGGCCGGGCCGAGCCGGGATAGGATGGGACTAGGTAGGGGCCACTCACCTGCCGTGCCAGAGTACTTGCCGAGCCCCAGGCGGTACTGGGCCGCGACACCCTCCACCGCGAAGCTGTCGTAAGCGGCATAAGCCGTCTGCTCGCCGGCGCGCAGATCCACGCGGAGCTCGAAACGCTCCTGAGACGTGAGCTGATGCAGTTTATCCAGACCTGGTGAACAGAAGCAGCCGCGTTAACCAATCCAGCAGAATGTGTAGGCAGCTACTGCAGGTGCTGGTTTACACTAAAATGCTGGAGTAACTCAGCGGGTCAGGCAGCATCTCTGGAGAGAAGGAATGGGTGACGTTTCAGGTCGAAACAGGGTCTCGACTCGAAACATCACCCATTCCTTTCCTCCAGAGATGATGTTGCCTGACCAAGCTGAGTCACTCCAGCACTTTGTGTCTATTAACAAAGCGAATAATCGCCCCTGGTCTTTTTTCTCGTCTCCAGCGTCCGATCGCTTAATATCAGTCTGAAGAAAGGCCCCCAACCAAAACGTCGCCAATCCTTTTTCTCCAGAGATGCTGCCTGACCCTAGGACTGGAGGACACAGCCTCAGAATTAAAGGCCGTTCTTTTCGGAAGGAGATGAGGAGGAATTTCTTTAGTCAGAGGGCGGTGAATTATGCGGGATTCATTGTCACAGAAGGCTGTGGAGGCCACAAGTCAGTGGATATTTTTAAGGCAGAGATAGATAGATTTGCGATTAGTATGGGTGTCAGGGGGTTTTGGGGAGAAGGCAGGAGAATCATAGAATCATAGAATCATAGAAAATAGGTGCAGGAGTAGGCCATTCGGCCCTTCGAGCCTGCACCGCCATTCAATATGATCACGGCTGATCATCCAACTCAGTATCCTGTACCTGCCTTCTCTCTATACCCCATGATCCCTTAAGCCACAAGGGCCACATCTAGCTCCCTCTTAAATATAGCCAATGAACTGGCCTCAACTGCCTACTGTGGCAGAGAATTCCACAGATTCACCACTCTCTGAGTGAATTTTTGTTTTTCTCATCTCGGTCCTAACAGACTTCCCCCTTATCCTTAAACTGTGACCCCTTGTTCTGGACTTCCCCAACATCGGGAACAATCTTCCTGCATCTAGCCTGTCCAATCCCTTAAGAATTTTGTAAGTCTCTATGATCCCCCTCTCAGGGAGACCCTCTCTTGGGGTTAATGGGGTTAGGAGGGAGATCCCATTCTACTCTCACCCCCCTCCCACCCCCACATTCTACCACCCTCAGCCCACTCCTTCCCACACCCACCCACTCTCCCCCCGAGACTTGGAAACTTACCCAGCCAATGTTCTGTTGTAATGTCACCGAATCCAGCCACGTATTCCTTCCATGTCCGCATGAAGTTGACCTTGCCGTCCATTCGTCTCTGGAAAACCTGCAGGAATGGGATAGGAACGGCAACAGGTGGAGACCGAGTCACAGAGTGATGCAGCGTGGAAACAGGCCCTTCGGCCCAACTTGCCCACACCCACCAATATCTACCCCTCTACACTAGTCACAGAGTGTGATACAGCGTGGAAACAGGCCCTTCGGTCCACCGGGTCCGCGCCGTAAAAACTCCACTACACCCTACACTCGGGACAATTGTTACATTTACCAAGCCAATTAACCTACAAATGTGCACGTCTTTGGAGTGTGGTAAGAAACCGAATATCTTGGAGATAGGTCACGGGGAGAACGTACAAACTCCGTACAGGCAAGCTCCAGTGGTCGGGATTGAACCCGGGTCTCCGGCGCTGCATTCGCTGGAAGGCAACAACTCTACCGCTGCGCCACCGTGAACGCACACTTAAACACACTTTTTTTGTGGAAACCTGTGCTTCTAGCCTCTGCTCCGGCACGGACGAGTAACTAATGCCCCGGAGCAGCGTGCAAGCCTGGGCAGGGTGGTGCACTCACAATCCAGCCGCCGCCGTCAGTGGTCATGTCGCAGAATACTTTGATGGGCTTCTCCTGATTTCCGTTCAGATAGAGGGTGACCTCGCCCGAGTCGGCCCTCCCATTGCTCAGCTCCTCGCTGCAGTCCTTGGGGAACGCGATCCGCCCACGGACTGGAAGGAGAGACAGGCGGGGTAGAGAGAGGTGAGGGGGATCGGGGAGAGGGAGAGAGGGAGGGGAGAGAGGGAGGGGGGAGATGGAGGGGACAGAGGGAGGGGGCGAGGGAGGGGGGAGATGGAGGGGACAGGGGGAGGGGAGAGGGAGGGGGAGATGGAGGAGAGAGACGGAGGGGGACAGGGGGAGAGGGAGAGGGAGGGGAGTGAGGGAGGGGGCAGAGGGAGGGGGAGAGGGAGGGGATAGAGGGAGGGGAGAGAGGGAAGGGGAGGGGGGAGTAGAAAGAGGGAGGGGGAAGGCGTGGAGAGAGCAACGGAGAGAGGAAGAGGGAGAGGGAGGGGGGAGAGAGGGGGAGGAGAGGTATGGGAGAGATGGAGGGGGAGAGGGGGGGGGAAGAGGGCGAGATGGAGGGGGAGAGATGGAGAGCGGGGAGTGAGACGAAGAGGAGGCAGGAGAGAGGGAGGGGAGAAAGGGAGGGAGGGAAGAGAGGGAGGGGGGAGGGTGGGGGAGAGGGGGGTGGGGTGATGAAGGGTTGGAGAGAGCAAGGGAGAGGAGAGGGAGATGGAGAGCGGGAAGAGGTAGAGGAAGAGGGAGGCGGGGGAGAGTGTGAGGGGAGAAAGGGAGGGAGAGAGAGAGGGGAAGAGAGGGAGGGGGAGATGGGGAGAGAGGGAGTGGAGAGGGAGCGGGAGAGGAAGGGGGAGATGGAGGGGAGGAGAGGGATTTGGAGGGGGAGCGGGAGAGAGGGGGTGAGGGAGGGGAAGAGGGAGGGGAGAGAGGAGGGGAGTTTGGGGGGGGTGAGGAGAGGGAGAGAGGGAGTGGAGAGGAGTGGAGATGGAGAGAGGGAGTGTGAGAGGGTGCGGGAGAGAGGAGATGAGGAGGGGGGGGAGGGAGGGGAGAGAGGAGGGGGAGGGGGGAGTGGGGGGTGGGGGAAGGAGAGGGATAGAGGGGTGAGAGGGGGAGTGAGGGTGGGGTATAGAGAGGTGGAGAGAGAGGGCCAGGAAGACAGAGAGAGACATACATGACCTTTTGACGTCCATCCATACGGCGCATTAATAATGTTTACTCAGCCCCCCCCCCCCAATCACGGAGCGAGGGGTGAGATGGGTGTGGATGGGGGGGGGGGCAGGGTGGAGAGGTGGAGAGGGGGGTGAAGGGGGAGGGCAGGGGAGGAGCGGGGGGGTGGAGGGGTTGGGTGAGGGATGGGGGAGTGGTGAGTTGAGATGGAAGAAGGATGAGGATGGAGGGGGGGGGGGGCAGGAGACGTGTCTAGCGCTGCTCTCTGCCAGGTTACTCACCGGTGGTGAAGCGGGCGCTGACCTCAGCGCTCCTGCCCGCCCCCTGCACGCTGTGCACGGCCGCCGTGTACACGGTGTTTGCGCGCAGTCCCGTCAGCTGCATCTCCGCGCCTTCAGCTGGCACCGTCTTCCGCACCGCAGCGGCTGCGAGCAAAGGGGACGGGCCGTGAGGTGGAGGCGGTGGTGCGGGGGGGGGAGGGTCTGCAGCTGCAGTGTATGACAATGGCTCGACACGGCCGGGATATGTACCGTGTGTGGGATGTGTGTGTTAGAGTGTGTGTGTGTTAGAGAGAGAGATAGAGAGTGTGTGTGTGAGAGAGAGCGAGAGAGAGAGAGATAGAGTGTGAGCGAGAGTGTGTGAGAGAGTGAGAGAGATAGTGTGAGCGATGTTTGAGAGAGTGAGAGAGAGAGTGTGAGAGTGTGTGTGTGTGAGAGAGAGTGTGTATGAAAGTGTGTGTAACAGTGTGTTAAAGTGTGTGAGAATATGCGTGCGAGAGGGAGTGTGTGTGAGTGTGTGCGAGAGTGTGTGTGAGAGTGAGTGTGAGAGTGAGTGTGAGGGAAGGCGTGTGTGCGTGTGAATGTGTGTGCGTGTACGAAAGTGTGTGTGTGTTAACGTGTGTGAGAGAATGTATGTGAGAGAGTGTGTGTGAGAGAGTGTGAGACAGTGTGTGTTTGAGAGTGTATGTGTGTGAGAGTGCTTGTGAAAGTGTGCGTGGGAGTGTGGGTGCGTGTGTGTGCGAGAGTGTGTTAAAATATGAGATAATGTGTGACAAAGGGAGTGTATGTGAGAGTGTGTGTAAAAGTGTATTAGAGTGAGTGTGAGAGAGGTCGGCTGTGCGTGAGAGAGTGTGTGTGTGAAAGTGTGTGTTAAAGTCTGTGAGAATATGTGGAGAGTGTGTGTGAGAGAGAGTGTGAGAGTATGTGAGAGAGAGTGTGTGAGAGGGAGTGTGTGTGAGAGAGGGAGTGTGTGTGCAAGAGAGTATGTGTGAGAGAGAGAGAGTGTGAGAGTAAAGTTGTGTGTGAAGAGAGTGTATTGTGAGAGAGTGTTGAGAGAGAGTGTGAGAGAGAGAGTGTGTGTGAGAGAGAGAGTGTGAGAGAGAGTGGTGAGAGAGAGTGCGAGAGAGTGTGTGAGAGGGTGTATAAGTGAGTGTGTATGTGTGTGTGAGAGAGAGAGAGTTGTGTGTGTGTGTGTATGTATATAGAGTGCGAGGGATGTGCAAAGTGCTGTGGGATGTGTGGAGCTCACTCAGTGCCCACCCCCTCGCCCCCGCCTCCCCCGCTACCCCCACGTCCCCCACCCCCCGCCCCCCTCCCTCACTCTCACCTCCCTCCGCCTTGTAGCTGACAACATAGTGATCGACGGGGGCGGTGGCCGCTTTCCACTGCAGGAGAGCCCGCGTCTGCGTCACGTTCACGGCCTTCAGTTGGCTCGGGGGGTCCGGAGCTGGGAGATGGCGACAGGAGGAAGCTCACACACACACAGCCGCAGCGGGTCGCACACACCCAGGCCAGGGGCACCCCGCCCCCCTCCACCACACCCAGAAACCAGCCTAGTCCCAGCACCAAACCCAGCCCAGCCCCCACCCCCCCCTCCCCACTGCCCCTCTCCGTCACCCGTCCAGTTGGCCCAAGATTGGGGGGTTCAGCACGCCCTCTCCCCCCCCCCCCCCTCCTACACATTGGTGGTTGTCCCAGGGTGGGGGGGGACCCTCTTTGCCGCCATTGCCCCATCCCCAAACACCTACCCCCCCAGCCCCCACCTCCCCATCCCCCACTGTACTGGTGGTGAAGTGACGCAAGACCAGGGGACCCCCGACGTCCCCCTCCCCGGACCCCCCTTTCCCACCACTGTCCGCTCTCCCCGCCACCCCCCTCCTCCCCATCTCCGCCCTTTTGTACCGGTGGTACAGTTGACCCACGGTGGGGTACTCTCCACACACCCCGACCCCCCCCCTCGTCCCCCAGCCCCACTTCCTCCCCACCCCCCACCCCTATGTAACCGGTGGTGAAGTGACCCAGGATGGGGGGACTCTCCACACCCCCGACCCCCCCCCCTCCCCCAGACCCCACCTCCTCCCAAACCCCCACCCCTATGTACCGGTGGTGAAGTGACCCAGGATGGGGGGGCTCTCCACACCCCCGACCCCCCTCTCCCCAGCCCCCAGCCTATGTACCGGTGGTGAAGTGACCCAGGATGGGGGGGCTCTCCACGCCCCCACGCACGGGTACCAGGTTGACCTCGTAGCGGGCTCCCGGCGCCAGGCTGCTCAGGGTGATGTCGGTTCTCGTCCCGTCCACGCTCCGGCTGAGCGGCTCACCTAGGGTCACAACGGCGGTCACAGGTCACGGTATGACCAGCACGGTCATACACACCAGGGACAATTTACAGAAACCAATAAACCTGCAAACCTGCCCCGCCTGTCGAGTGTGGGAGTGTGGGAAAACCGGAGCACCCGGAGTAAACCCACGCGGTCACCGGGAGAACGTGCAAGCTCCGTACAGACAGCGTCAGGAATGAACCCGGGTCTCTGGCGCTGTGAGGAAGCTACTATGCCGCCTCAACTTTGTAAACTGTGACTGTGTGATTAAAGCTCTTTGACAATAGACAATAGGTGCTGGAGTAGGCCATTCGGCCCTTCGAGCCAGCACCGCCATTCACTGTGATCATGGCTGATCATCTACAACCCCGTTCCTGCCTTCTCCCCATATCCCTTGACTCCGCTGTCTTGAAGAGCCCTGTCTAACTCTCTTGAAAGCATTCAGAGAACTAACCTCCACCGCCCTCTGAGGTAGAGAATTCCACAGACTCACAACTCTCTGGGTGAAATATTTCCTCGTCTCCGTTCTAAATGGCTTACCCCTTATTCCTAAACTGTGGTCCCCTGGTTCTGGACTCCCCCAACATCGGGAACATGTTTCCTGCCTCTGGCGTGTCCAAACCCTTAATGATCTTATATGTTTCAATAAGATTCCCTCACATCCTTCTAAATCCAGTGTATACAAGCCCAGCCGCTCCATTCTATCGACATATGACAGTCCCACCATCCCGGGAATGAACCTGGTGAACCTACGCTGCACTCCCTCAATAGCAAGAATGTCCTTCCTCAAGTTTGGAGACCAAAACTGCACACAATACTCCTGTTGTAATCTCACTAGGGGCCTGTACAACTGCAGAAGGACCTCTTTGCTCATATAGTCAACTCTATATATTTATAGAAACATAGAAAAATAGAAAATAGGTGCAGGAGGAGGCCATTCGGCCCTTCGAGCCAGCACCGCCATCCAATGTGATCATGGCTGATCGTCCCCAATCACTAACGCGTGCCTGCCTTCTCCCCACATCCCTTGATTCCACCAGTCATAGCTCTATCCAACTCTCTCTTAAATCCAGTGATTTGCCCTCCACTGCCCCCTGTGGCAGGGAATTCCACAAATTCACAACTCTCTGCGTGAAAAAGTTTTTTCTCTCCTCAGTCTTAAATGGCCTGCCCTTTATTCTAAGACTGTGGCCCCTGGTTCTGGACTCGCCCAACATTGGGAACATTTTTCCTGCATCTAGCTTGCCCAGTCCTTGTCAAGGCCAACATGCCATTGGCTTTCTTCACTTTGCTAAGGGAAGGATAAGACTGACTGACCCCTGGCACCAGTGGCAATTCCTTACCTTGCTTGTTTTGCACGTAGAAGACTTTGTAGGAGTCGGCGTGGTCGGACCCGGCTGACCAGCTGATGGTGACGGACGAGTCAGTCACCTTCGTGAATCTCAGGCCTTTCGGGCTCGCCCGGGCTAAGAGATGAAACATGACGTGAACAAAGGGGTCGGAGAGGCATCTGAAGAAGAGTCTCGACCCCAACTCCCGCCTGGTCAACTATGAAACGTCCTATCCATGTTTCTCCAGCAGATGCTGCCTGACCCGCTGAGTTACTCCAGCACTCTGTGAAACGTCACCTATCCATGTTCTCCACAGATGCTGCCTGACCCGCTGAGTTACTCCAGCACTTTGTGTTTGCCTTCGGTGACACGGACAAACCGGGTGGCCTAGACTCTACCACGAATGGAAACATCCTCTCCACATCCACTCTATCCACGTCCTTCACTATTCTGTACGTTCCAATGAGGTCCCCCTCATTCTTCTAAACTCCAGCGAGTACAAGCCCAGCGCGTTTGAAAGCTCGGACTTGTAGCCAAGTGGCGAGGAGCGAGTTCGGGGCCCTGTTAGCATCTTAGAGTGATACAGTATAGAAACAGGCCCTTTGGCCCAAGTTGCCCACACAGGCCAACAATGCCCCATCTACAGTAGTCACAGAGTGAGTGATACAGTGTGGAAACAGGCCCTTCGGCCCAACTTGCCCACACTGGCCAACATGCCCCATCTACACTAATCATAGACTGAAACAGTGTGGAGACAGGCCGTTCGGCCCAACTTGCCCACACGGGCCATCAATGTCCCAGCTACATTAGTCCCACCTGCCTGCGCTTGGTCCATATCCCTCCAAACCTGTCCTATCCATGTATCTGTCTAATCATCGATTCCCCTACTCTGTTCAAGAGGCCCCGTGCTTGTGTCCTTACCGGTTCTGGCCGTGATGGGGATGGGGTCGGTCCGTCGGCCGTCCAGCACACCGTGGAGAGAGAGCAGGTACTCGGTGCTGGGGCTGAGGTCGGCGATGGTGACGTGGTGACTGCTCCCGGGAACCGTCAGTTCCCTGGCGGCCTGCCGTGCCATGGAGTCCCGGTAGCTGACGAGGAAGGAGTCGAAGGCGCCCTCCTCCACCGTCCAGGCCAGGCGCATTCCATGGGCGCTGATGTCCGAGACCAGGAGACCGCCGAGAGTGCTGACCAAGGTGTCGTACACGGGGACGGCTGTGGAGACGGGTGGAAGGCAGGGTTAGTGTCCGGGGAGCGAGGCCCAGGTCAGCCTCACACATCAGTCTGGAGGACTTGCAGGAAGCAGTCTCCTGGTCCCGCTCCATCGCACTGACTCTCAGTCA
Source organism: Okamejei kenojei (assembly GCA_035221665.1). NCBI lineage: Eukaryota > Metazoa > Chordata > Chondrichthyes > Rajiformes > Rajidae > Okamejei > Okamejei kenojei. Next base: position 33,883,764 of record CM069160.1, read on the forward strand.
TAGCGTCATAGATTAATACAGCGTGAAAACAGGCCCTTCGGCCCAACTAGTACCACTTGCCCGCGCTTGGTCCATAACCCTCCAAACCTGTGCTATCCATGTACTTGTCCAACTGTTTCTTAAACGATGGGATAGTCCCAGCCTCAACTACATCCTCTGGCAGCTTGTTCCATACACCCACCACCCTCTGTGTGGAAATATTACCCCTCGGATTCCAATTAAATCTTTTCCCCTTCACATTGAACCCATGTCCTCGATTCCCCTACTCTGGGTAAAAGACTGTGCATCTACCCGATCTATTCCTCACGTGATTGTGTACATCTCTGTTAGATCTCCCCTCATCCTCCTGAGCTCCAGGGAATAGAGACCCAGCCTACTCAACCTCTCCCTATAGCTCACACCCTCTAGTCCTGGCAGCGTCCTCGTAAATCTTTGCTGAAACCTTTCCAGATTGACAAGGCCTGAAATCCTCATCCCATTCCCAATTGAGGCTAGCTACATACCCCCGTAATCTGGATGGTAACGTTATTGATGCGGGAAGCAATAGTCCAGTCTTCCATCGCACTTCCCGGTATTCCTGCACCCCCTCCCCCCCATTCCTCATCCCAATCCTACAACTTGTCATTCCCTGAATCAACCCTTCCTCATCTCAATCCCTATCCCGGCATTGCTTAAACCTACGCAACCACAACCCAATCCCACAATCTGTTATTCCCTGAATCAACTCTTCCTCATCCCAATCCCAATCTTGGCATTGCTTCAACCTACCCAACCCCATCTCAATCCCATAATTTGTCATTCATGAAATCCCATCCACATTCCAATCACACAGCGTTACTCCCTAAATCCCTCCTATCTCATCCCAATCCCGCAATCTCCGCGCGTAAGTCCTGAATCAACCCTTCCTCATCCCAATCCCTATTCCGGCATTGCTTAAATCTACCCAACGTCAGCCCACTCACAATTTGTTATTCCTGAAATCCAATTCTCTTCCCAATCCCACAACCTCTTAGTCCACAATCACGTTATTTTCACCCCAATCCCACCACTTGCCTAAACACCCCCCCCCCCCCCGCCCCCCCCCCCCCCCCCCTCCAATCACACGCCTCCCTGAATAACATCCGCCTCCGTTACTGAAATCATTGCTTAGATTCCGGCCTGCAATCCACTCCTGGCTATCTGACATTTTCTACGTCATTAACAGGATGCAATCCTCCGAATTAAAGGAGTATCCCTTGATGACAAAATGGTCAATAGACAATAGGTGCAGGAGTAGGCCACCGGCCCTACGAGCCAGCAACGCCTTTCTTTAAGAACTCTATCTAGCTCTCTCTTGAAAGTATCCAGAGAACCGGCCTCCATCGCCCTCTGAGGCAGAAAATTCCATAGACTCACAACTCTCTGTGTGGAAAAGTGTTTCCTCGTCTCCGTTCTAAATGGCTTACCCCTTATTCTTAAACTGTGGCCCCTGGTTCTGGACACCCCCAACATCGGGAACACGTTTCCTGCCTCTAGCGTGTCCAAACCCTTAATAATCTTACATGATTCAATAAGATGCCCTCTCATCCTGTTTAATTCCAGAGTATACAAGCCCAGTCGCTCCATTCTATCAACATAAGCCAGTCCCGGGAATTAACCTCGTGAACCTACGCTGCACTCCCTCAATAGCAAGAATGTCCTTGCTCAACTTTGGAGATCTAAACTGCATACAAAACTCCAGGTGCGGTCTCACTAGGGCCCTGTATAACTACAGAAGGTCCTCTTTGCTCCTATATTCGATTCCTCTTGTTATGAAGGCCAACATGCCATTCGCTTTCTTCACTGCCTGCTGTACCTGCATGCTTACTTTCATTGGCTAATGTACAAGGACCCCCAGATCCCGTTGCGCTTCCCCTTTTCCCATCTTGACTCTATTTAGATAAATAATCTCCCTCCCTGTTTTTGCCACCACAGTGGCTAACCTCACATCTATTGGAAACACATTCCTCTGGACCCGGTGACCAGAAGTCTTCAGGAATATCTCAGCCTAAAGCCGAGCCAAAATGTCCTGGACATAAACATGGCGTTTTCCAGGGAAGGCTGATTAGCGGGAAATATGCACCTGTGGATGGAAGATTGAAGGAACCCTGTTGCAAAAGTCAAGCACAAGGGGACACGCTGAGGTGGGTTTGCATTGGCCAGTTGGACCGAAGGGCCTGTTTCCATGCTCTATGACTTATGAACCGGGGGGGGGGGGGGGGGGGGGAGGGGGGGGGGGTAAAACGCCGGTTTCCGTGGTAACCGGAGAACGAGAAGGAGGAAATATTTTCCGCTCCACCAGAGAGACCGAGGGGCGAAAATATTTCCTTGGGGTGGAAAAGATTCGGTGGCCGAGTCTTTTCCCCGCGGCCGTACCTGTGATGGTTAAGCGGGCCACCAGGGGCCGGGAGAGTTTCCCCCCGGTCACCCCGTGTAGGTAGATGGTGTAGTTGGTGGCCGGCAGGAGACCAGTCACATAGGCGGAGCGCCGGCCCGCGCCCAGCGTCAGGTTACTCCGGCTCTCGGAGCCCTGCGCCACGTACTGTATCAGGAAGGAGTCAAAGACGTCGTCCGCTTCCCAGGAGAGCTGGAGCGAGTTGGCCGTGATGTTGGAGAAGGTCAGTCCACCAAACAGGATGGACTTCACCTGCTCCACCCGAAGGGATGCTAAAAGCAAAACGAGAAACCTTACGCCACTGGTCAACGAGCGGACACAATCCACTTTCCCAAGTTCACAAGTTCATAAATCTTAGGAAGAGAATTAAGCCAGCAAGTCTATAGACAATAGACAATAGGCGCAGGAGTGTGATCTTGGCTGATCATCCACAATCAGTACCCCGTTCCTGCCTTCTCCCCATATCCCCTGACTCCGTTATTCTTAAACTGTGGCCCCTGGTTCTGGACTCCCCCAACATCGGGAACATGTTTCCTGCCTCTAGCGTGTCCAAACCCTTAACAATCATATATGTTTCAATAAGATTCCCTCTCATCCTTCTAAACCCCAGAGTGTACAAGCCCAGCCGCTCCATTCTGTCAACATATGACAGTCCCGCCATCCCGGGAATTAACCTGGTGAATTAACCTAGAACATCCAGAGAATCGGCCTCCACCGCCCTCTGATGCAGAGAATCTAGTCCGCAATTCAATCACGGTTGATCTATCTTTCCCTCTCAACCCAATTTTCCTGCCTCCACCCCATAATATTTGACACCCGCACAAATTGAGTATCTATCTATTTCTGTCTTTATAAATGTCCATTGACTTGGCCTCCACAGCCTTTTGTGGTAATGAGTTCCACAGATTAACCATCCTCCGACGAAATTAATTATTCCTCATCGTTCTCTTAAAAATATTAAATATTAAAAATGTTTTAAAATATATATTCAGTGATTGTTGTCCACAGCCTTCGGTAGCAATGAATTCCACAGATTCACCACCATCTGGCTAAAGATATTCCTCCCATCTCCTCGCTAAAGGTACGTCTTTTTATTATGAGGCTGTGCCCTCTGGTCCCGGACTGTCCCACTCATGGAAGCACCCTCTCCACATCCACTCTATCCAGGCCTTTGTGCATTTTGGGGTACAGGCCTTCAGCGTTCCACAATCACCCCGAGGCTGGCCTTCAGAGGTCGTTGCTGGGTGGTTGTCGAGAGGGGGTGTCGTTGGCTGTGTGGGAGGGGGTCGTTGGCGGGGTGTGCAGGGGTCGTTGGCTGGGGGGAGGGGTCGTTGGCGGGGATGTTGGTTGTCTGGGAGGGGGATCTTTGGCTGGGGGATGTTGGGATCGTTGGCGGGGGTCGTTGGCTGGGGGGAGGGGTCGTTGGCGGGGGTAGTGGGTTGGCGTGGAGGGGGGGGGGTCTTTGGCTGTGGGGGGGGGGGAGAGGGGGTCTATGGCTGGGGGGCGGTGATGATGGTGGGGTGTACCTGCAGTGGAGATCACGGTAGTCAGGGGCCGCGTCTGTCTGTTCCCTGACACCCCGAAGAGGGAGACCAGGTATCTGGTGCTGGGCCGAAGGCCGGAGATGAAGGCGGACTGCTTGTCCCCGGCAGCGGTGAGGTTGCGGGTCTCAGTCGCCCCCTCCACTCCGTACTGGATGATGAACGAGTCGAAGCCGCTCTCGGCCGCCCAGTACACCTGCAGCGACGTGTCCGTCACGTTGTTCCCCGACAGGCGGATCAGCTTGCTGAGCCGGCTCGGCTTGACTCCGTTGGTGTCCACAGGAGCTGCGGAGAAGGGGGGAAGAGAGGGGGCAGGGTCAGAGAGGGGGCGACGGGCCGAGTAGCCATGGAGAGGGGCAGCCCTGGTCACCCCGAGCTGTGGCCGCACACTCCCAGTGGGATAGGGTGTGGGGTCCCGAGGGCTCGATGTGTGGCTCCACAGTGCGAGTGGGAGAAGGAGGGGGAGGGAGAGAGGGGGGAGAGGGGGGGGGTGAGGGGGGGTTATGGGGGGAGAGGGAGGGGGGAGAGGGGGGGTTAGGGGGGGAGAGGGACGAGAGGGGGGGAGAGAGTGGGGAGAGGGGGAGAGGGAGAGAGGGAGAGAAGGGGAGGGGAAGGGGGATTGAGGGGTGAGGGGAGAGGGGGGAGGGGATGAGGGGGAGAGGGGGAGGAGAGGAGGAGAGGAGGAGAGGGGGAAGAGGGGGAGAGGGAGTGAGGGGGAGAGGGAGAGAGGGAGAGAGAGGGGATGGAGGGAGAGAGGAAGTTGTCCATTGTATCCCAGGGTACACACACACTGAGCTGTATCTATGGTTTCCCAGGATACATGTGCATAGCGCCGGCGACATGTACTCTGAGCTGTGTAAGCAGACGTGCTGCACTGCATACAGGTACACTGAGTGGTATACAGGTATACCAAGCTGTATGCTGGTATACACAGCTGTATCCATCTACACTGAGCTGTATACAGGTATACTGTGCTGTTACACTGTGCCCTTCGCGCAGGCACATTGAGTTGGATCCTCGGGTACAGATACACTGAATTAAGTACACTGTACCTTCGGTATGGTACACTGACCTATACACAGCTGTATTCCATTGTGCAAGCAAAACGCAGTCATGTATACTGTATCCATGGTAAGATGCTGTGCGTCATATACATTGACCTGTACACAGTGTATAAGGGTACAGACACACTCAGCTATGTCCATTGTATTCTGTAGTATAGACACACGTATCTATATACAATGTATCTTGTGGAACAGGTACAGTGAGCTGTATACACTGTGTGTCATCATACAGGTACACTCAGCTGCATACGCTCTATCCCATAGTTTATTGAGATATATGCGCTGCATCTCATGGTACAACCACACGGAGCTGTATACACTGTATCCCATGGTACACGTACACTGAGATATACACTGTATCCCATGATACAGGTACACTGAAATATACACTGTATTCCATGGTACAGGTACACTGAGATATACACTGTATCCCATGGTACAGGTACACTGAGATATACACTGTATCCCATGGTACAGGTACACTGAGATATACACTGTATTCCATGGTACAGGTACACTGAGATATACATTGTATCCAATGGTACACGTACACTGAGATATACACTGTATCCAATGGTGCAGGTACACTGAGATATACATTGTATCCGATGGTACACGTACACTGAGATATACACTGTATCCCATGGTACAGGTACACTGTATCCCGTGATACAGGTACACTGAGATACACTGTAACCCATGGTCCAGACACACTGAGATATACACTGTATCCCATGGTACACGTACACTGAGATATACACTGTATTCCATGGTACAGGTACACTGAGATATACACTGTATCCAATGGTACACGTACACTGAGATATACACTGTATCCAATGGTACACGTACACTGAGATATACACTGTATCCAATGGTGCAGGTACACTGAGATATACATTGTATCCGATGGTACACGTACACTGAGATATACACTGTATCCCGTGATACAGGTACACTGAGATACACTGTATCCCATGGTACAGACACACTGAGATATACACTGTATCCCATGGTGCACGTACACTGAGCTGTATACTATATCCCATGGTACATGTATACCGATATATACACTGTATCCCAAGGTACTGGTACACAGATATATACACTATATCCCAAGGGATAGATACACCGAGCTGTATACACTGTATCCCATGGTACAGGTACACTGAGATATACACACTGTATCCCATGGTACAGGTACACTGGACTGAGAGACAGTCAAGTGTCCAGTTTTACACCAAAGAGATCCGCAAAGTTGGTGTAATGAACCTTGTTGACCGCTGGGTAGCGAGAAGCAGAGGCAGCCGTGAAAAGCTGAAGTGTCTCCGGGTAAAGCTGGGGAAATATCCTCAGATATCCAGGGAGGTGAGGCGGGGTGGGTGGGTGCGTGGGGGGCACCCGGCTACCTGTGGTGCTGATGACGATGGAGAGAGGGTCGGACTGCCGAGCTGCCGAGACTCCGTGGATGTAGATGGTGTACTTGGTGCTGGGAAGCAGCCCCAGGAGCAGGTAGGATCGGCGATCGCCCGCCAGCCGTATCTTGCGCACTCCCTCCGACCCCTGAGCCCGGTACTGGATGATGATGGAGTCAAACTGCCAGCGCGCCGACCACCAGAGCTCCAGCGAGTCGGCCGTGATGTTGGAGACGGATAGACTGCCCAGTGCCCGCACCTGGCCCGGCATCGCCACATCCTTCACCATGGAGGCTGGAGGCGAGGGCCGAGGGGAGGGGGGGGGGGGGGGGAGAACGGAGGGAAGGTTGAAGCAACCGCTTAAAGCACATATCCTGCCAAAGCAGCCCGTCTCCCTACCACCCAGTTAGTGGTCACCGAAATATAAGCCCAGACCTTGAATATGAACCTAATAATGGGTCTGTCCCATTTGGGCGATTTTTTTGGGAGGCAAAATGTTCAACATGTTGAACATGTAGCGATAATATTCGTTTCGTATGTTGTCGTATGTTGTCGTTGGTTGTCGCCAGGTGTTGTAGGTGAATTCCATTAAAACTAGTCCCTGGCAGTCGCATAAAGAGTTGCCTGAGTGGGACAGGCCACATTTGGAGCATTGTGTTCAGTTTTGGTCACCCTATTATAGGAACGTTGATGTCAAGCTGGGATAGAGTGTAGACAAGTTTCATGAGGAAGTTGCCAGGAGCTGAGCCACAGGGAAGGGATGGGCAGGCTAGGACTTTATTCCTCGGAGTGCAGGAGGATAAGAGTTGATCTGATCAAGGTGTATAGTCATGAGCGGGTTGTATAGGGTGAATACCCAGTGCAGGAGAATCTCGAAACCAGGGGGCATAGGTTTTAAGGTAAGGGGGAAGGGGGGTGGATTAATCGGAACCCGATGGGTAACTATTTGTACACAGAGGGTGGTGGGGGTATGGGACAAGCTGCCAGAGGAGGTAGTTGAGGCTGATACTATACCAACATTTCAAGGACATGTCGACGTATATGGATAGGAGAGGTTTAGAGCGACATGGGCCAAACGTGGGTAGGTGGAACCCCAAATTGTCGGGGGCAAGTTGGTGGAGCGGTGGGGGAGAGGAGGATATCACCCAGCTCTAATGGTGGGTTCTATGTTCTACCTGTGGTGGTCTACCTGTGGTGATGAGATACCTGTAGTGGTGGGATACCTGCAGTGGGCGCTACAACGACTAACAGGGGTGGCGGAGTGGGGGGGGGGGACCCGGGGGGGGGGGGGGGGGGGGACGGGAGGGGGAGGGGGGTGGGAACGGATTGGTGGAGCAGGGATAGAGGGATGGGGGGGTCGTTTCAAGGTCGAGGTGGGTTCTACGGTCTATGTGTGGTGGTGAGCTACATGTGGTGGTGGTTTCCACCTGTGGTTGGTGAGATACCTGAGGTGTTCGCTACTGAGGCCATCAGGGGTGGGGGGGGGGAGTGAGGTGGAGGGGTGGAGAAGGGATTCTGGGAAAGCGTAATGGTGGTCTACCTGACGTGGACTACCTGGGGTGTTCTACCTTTGGTGGTTTAAGTACCTGTGGTGGTCTACCTGTGGTAGTCTCCCTGTGGTGGTTTAAATACCTGTGATGGTTTACCTGAGATGGTCTACCTGAGATGGTCTACCTGTAGTGGTTTAAGTCCCTGAGGTGGTTTAAGTACCTGAGGTGGTTTACTGGTTTACCTGTTATAGTCTACCTGAGGTGGTTTAAGTACCTGTGATGGTTTACCTGAGATGGTCTACCTGTGGTTTGTATGTACCCGTGGTGGTTTAAGTACCTGTAGTTGTCTTCCTGAGTTAGTTTACCTGTAGTGGTTTATGTAACTGTGGTGGTTTATGTACCTGTGGTGGTTTCAGTTCCGGTGGTGGTCCACCTGTCGTGGTTTAAGTACCTGTGGTTGTCTACCTGTTAGTTTACCTGTGGTGGTTTAAGTACCTGAGTTGGTCACTACCTGCCACAGAAGGTAGTTGAGGCCAGTTCATTGGCTATATTTAAGAGGGAGTTAGATGTGGTCCTTTTGGCTAAAGGGATCAGGGGGGTATGGAGAGAAGGCAGGTACAGGATACTGAGTTGGATGATCAGCCATGATCATTTTGAATGGCGGTGCAGGCTCGAAGGGCGGAATTGCCTACTCCTGCACCTATTTTCTATGTGTCTACGTTTCTATGGTTTACCTGTGGTGGTTTAAGTACCTGTGGTGGTTTACCTGAGATGGTCTACCTGTGGTGGTTTATGTACCTGAGGTGGTTTACCTGTGGTGGTTTATGTACCTGAGGTGGTTTACCTGTGGTGGTTTAAGTACCTGAGATGATTTATCTCAGATGGTTTACCTGTGGTGGTTTAAGTACCTGAGATGGTTTACCTGTGGTGGTTTAAGTACCTGAGATGGTTTACCTGTGGTGGTTTAAGTACCTGAGATGGTTTACCTGTGGTGGTTTAAGTACCTGAGATGGTTTACCTGTGGTGGTTTAAGTACCTGTGGTTGTCGCTACAAAGGCCATCAGTTTGGTGAGGTGCATCTTGTACACCCCGTACAGATAGACGAGATACTTGGTACTGGGTTCCAGCCCCATGATGGAGTAGGACCTCTTGTCTGCATCTACGGTCAGGTTGTGGAAGCTGAACGAGCCGTGGGCCCGGTACTGGATCAGGAAGAGCTGGTACACCCGCTCCACCGTCCAGGAGAACTGGAGCGAGTCGGCGCTGATATCCGAGACCCCCGGACTAGGCGGGGAGCTCGGCTCAGGGGCATCTGCGGGGGGCAAGAGAAAACGACGCGGTGAGAACAACATCCGACCACTGCCCGGCAAATGGAGACCAGCGTCCGTTCATCAAGGAAACTCCGCCTAAACTCCCGGCCCCGACGACCTCTGGCCCCCGACCTGCTCTCAGTGAAGGGGAGGGGTGGGGCAACGGTGGGGGGGGGGGGGGCATGCATTCATTTGGCAAAGGGAGGGGGGGAGAGGGAGTGCAGAGGGGAGGAAGGGGGAGTGGAGAGGGAGGAGGGGGAGAGCTGAGGCCGTGGGGGGGGGGGGGGGCGGAAGGAGTGGGAGGTGGGTGGAAGGGGGGAGAGAAGAGGGTGCGGAGATGAGGGATGAGGAGAGATAGGGTATGGGGGAGATAGACGAGGAGAGATGTGTGACCAGATGAGGAGGAGGGGAGAGAGAGCAGGCACTGTAGGGTGGGGGGGGGGAGACAGGAGGGTGGGGAAGGGGGTGAGCGGAGGGGGAGGGTGAGGGGGAGTGGGGAGGGGGAGGGGAAAGGGGGGGGGGGGGAGGGGAGGCACTGTAGAGTGGGGGGGAGAGGTGGGTAAGGGGATGAGCGGAGGGGGAGGGGGAGGAGGGGGAGGGGGGAGAGAGGGGAGGCACTGTAGGTGTGGGGGGGAGACAGGAGGGTGGGGAAGGGGGTGAGCGGAGGGGGAGGGGGAGGGGAGGGGGAGGGGTAGGGGGGTAGGGGAGGGGGAGGGGAAGGGGTGGGGAGAGAGGGGAGGCACTGTAGGGTTGGGGGGGGGAGACAGGAGGGTGGGGAAGGGGGTGAGTGGGGAGGGGGAGGGGTAGGGGAGGGTAGGGAGGGGGGGAGGGGGAGGGGAGACAGCAGGTACTGTGGGCATGCGTTGATGGGACACCATAAACCTAAATGAGATGACAGGTCGCCGCGGATCGCTGGCAGCGATGGTTCAAGAACTACTTCAGATTCGCCCAGAATAAGATGTCCAGGAATGTTTCCCAGCATCCGAGTGGGAATCCTGTGAGATCGTCATTGATCACACCATCAAGACTGATCCCTGCAGGGCCGCTGCAGGTTATATATTGATATGCAGCATATGAATATATAGGCGAGGGGAGAGAAAGGGGTGGCGGGGGGGGGGGGGGGGGGGGGGGGGGTGGGGTGGGGGGGGGCTCGGAGAGAGAGAAAGGGGAGAGAGAAAGTAGGGAGAGGAAAAAGGGCGTGAGAAAAGAGGAATGAAAGAGGGGGGGGGGGGGGGGGAGAAAGAGGGAGACAAAGGGGGAGGGAAAGGGGAGAAAGGGGGAAGAGAGAGGGGAGATAACGAGAGGAGAGAAAGGGGGGGAGAAAGGGGAGAGGGAAAAGGGGAGAGAAAGGGGGAGAAGAGAGAGAGGAAAAAGAGGAGCGGGGAAAGAGAGGAGAGCGAAAGGGCAGGGAATGGGATTAGAAAGAGAGGGAAAGTGGGGAGTAGAGTGGGGTGAAATTGGGGGGAGGACAAGGGGGAGGACAGGACGGAGGAGTAGGAGGAGAGAGAATGTGGGGGTGCTGAAGGGGGAGGGAGGTGGGTAAGCACTCGTCATCCCATTAGGAGAGCCCGTAGATACAGAGATGAAGCAATGCTTGGACATGCACAAGGCTTCCTTGGTTCCGATCTACAGCAGCGCTGGTTTATGGTGCCGTCCAGTTCGCGGACTGAGTCGTTGGTTCGCTGACCAGCAGCCTGTCCCGCGACCCCCTCCGCCCCCCCCCCCCCCCCCCCCCCCCCCCCCCTCCCGGCCAGGAAACACCTGGCTTGCTGCGGGCAGGGTTGGTTATTCACTGCCCCTGCTCCGAGCCATGGGCAGATGTACCTGTGGTGACCACAGTGGTAGAGATGGGGGCCGTGTGGCGACCACCGGCCACGCCGTACAGGTAGAAGGTGTACTTGCTGGAGGGCCGGAGGCCGGTGACCGTGTGCGCTCGGCTGCCGCCCATCACCGTCACCTTGCGCACCTCCTCCGAGCCCTGGGGCCGGAACTGCACCACGAACGAGTCAAAGTCCCTCCTCGCCTCCCAGGAGAGGCTGACCGAGCTGGGCGACGCGGCGCGGCCGGACAGGCCGCTCAGGTCAGCGGGCTTGGGGACCTCCGGCCGCGTGGAAACTACGGCACAAACAACATCGATTCTTTACCACCTTAGAACATTGCACGCCGAGTCATAGACAACATTTAAAATAGGTACAGGAGGAGGCCATTCGGCCCTTCTTGGAAGCACCGCCATTCACTGTGATCATGGCTGATCATCCACCATCAGTACCCCGTTCCTGCCTTCTCCCCATATCCCCTGACTCCGCTATCTTTAAGAGCTCTATCTAACTCTCGCTTGAAAGCCTCCAGATAATTGGCCTCCACTACCCTCTGAGGCAGAGAATTCCAGTTTCCATGTGACCGCGTGTGTTTTCACCGGCAGCTCCGGTTTCCGCCCACACTCAAAAGATGTGCAGGTTCGTAAGTTAATACAAGTTAATTATTTCGGTAAAGGTTGTAAAATTTCCCTTCTGTGTGTAGGTTAGTGTTAGTGTACGGGGATCGCTGGCCAGCCTGACTCGATGGGACGAAGGGCCTGTTTCCGCGCTGTATCTCTAAAGTCCAAAGTATGTAGGATAGGGCTGGTGAACAGAGTGATCGCTGTTCGGCACGGAGTCGGCGAGCCGAAGGGCCCTGTTTCTACGCGGTGTCTCTAAACCAGACTTGGCCCTCGAGGTGTCTATAATAGGTGCAGGAGTAGGCCATTCGGCCCTTCGAGCCAGCACCGCCATTCAATGTGATCATGGCTGATCATCCACAATCAGTACCCCGTTCCTGCCTTCTCCCCGCATCCCCTGACTCCGCTATCTTTAAGAGCCCTATCTGGCTCTCTCTTGAAAATGTCCAGAGAACAGGCCTCCACTGCCCGAGGCAGAGAATTCCACAGACTCACAACTCTCTAGTTGAAAAAGTGTTTCCTCGTCTCCGTTCGAAATGACCTTATTCTTAACTTTTGGCCCCTGGTTTTGGACTCCCCCAACATCGGGGACATGTTTCCTGCCTCTAGCGTGTCCAAATCCTTAATAATCTTATCAATCGGTTCAATAAGATCCTCTCTCATCCGTCTAAACTCCAGAGTATACAAGCCGAGCCGCTCCATTCTATCAACATATGACAGTCCCGCCATCCCGGGAATTAACCCGGTGAACCTACGCTGCACTCCCTCAATAGCAGGAATGTCCTTCCTCAAATTAGGGGACCAAAACTGCACATGAATCTGTACCTGTACATGAAGATGAACCCGCAGACTCAATGGGAAGAGTGTCCCGCCCTCTCCCAGTAAATACCTGTGGTGACCTGAGTGGTCAGTGGCTTTGAGCGCTGCCCGCCCGCCAGCCCGTAGACATGGACAGTGTAGACTGTGGCCGGACTCAGGCCTCTGACGAAGGAGAAGCTGCGAGCTGCGGGGACGGTCAGATTGCGTACGGACCCCACTCCCGCAGCGCTGTACTCGACGAGGAAGGAATCAAAGCCTTTGGCCGTCGTCCAGGAGAGTTTGAAAGACTGAGGCGTCAGGTGGGAAACGGATAGGGTGCCCAGTTCACCTGGCTTCTTGGCAACCTTGCTTTCCAAGCCTAAAACAATGGAAGGAAGCGTTTCAATAATTAAACACGAGGGGTCGGCCATTTAGGACTGAGATGAGCAAAAACATCTTCAACCAGAGAGTTGTGAATCTGGGGAATTCTCTGCCACAGAAGGCAGTGGAGGCCAATTGACTGGATGTTTTCAAGAGAGAGTTAGATTTAGCTCTTAGGCTGAAGGAATTAAGGGATATGGGGAAAAAGCTGGAACGGGGAACTGATTTTAGATGGTCAGCCATGATCATATAGAATGGCGGTGCTGGCTCGAGGGGCCGAATGGCCTCCTCCTGCGCCTATTTTTTTAACTTGGGTACCGTTGAACCAAGCTCTATGTACAATGGAAGGCACTAGAGTGCTAGAGTAGCTCAGCGGGTCAGGCAGCATCTGTGGAGAACATGGATAGGTGACGTTTCACAGAGTGCTGGAGTAACTCAGCGGGACAGGCAGCATCTGTGGAGAACATGGATAGCAACTCAGGAAAACATGTCCATGTTCCTCCAGAGATCCACTTCCTCCAGAGATGCTGCCTGACCCGTTGAGTTACTCCAGCATGCGTCTTGTTTTGTCGACTAGCACCCGCAGTTCCTAGTTCCCCTATGGGTGATGACAAATTAACCAAGTGAGTGGTTGATGTGATGTTTGTGACTGAGTGATGTTTCACTGAACACCTCAACCTGGCTAAGCTAAACTAAACTAAACTAAACTAAGATAAACGAAAATAAACGAAAATAAACTGTGCTAAACCAAGCTAAGCCGAGCCAAGCAAACTTAGCTAAACTAATCTAAGCTAAGATAAACTGCACTAAACTGAACTAAAACTGAACCAAACTAAGCTCAACTAAGTTAAAATTAGACACAAAATGCTGGAGTGACTCAGCGGATCCAGGCAGCATCTCCAGAGAAAATGAATGGGCGATGGACGATAGACACTGGGTGCCGACGTAGGCCATTCGACCCTTCGACCCAGCACCGCCATTCAATGGACAATAGACAATAGGTTCAGTAGGCCATTCGGCCCTTTGGGGCAGCACCGCCATTCAATGTGATCATGGCTGATCATCCCCAATCAGTACCCCGTTCCTGCCTTCTCTCCATATCCCCTGACTCCGCTAAGCGCCCTATCTAGCTCTCTCTTGAAAGCATCCAGAGAACCGGCCTCCACCGCCCTCTGAGGCAGAGAATTCCACAGATTCACCACTCTCTGGGTGAAAAAGTGTTTCCTCATCTCCGTTCTAAACGGCATACCCCCTATTCTTAAACTGTGGCCCCTGGTTCTGGACTCCCCCAACATCGGGAACATCTTTCCTGCCTCCAGCGTGTCCAAACCCTTAATAATCTTATATGTTTCAATAAGATCCCCTCACGTCCTTCTGAACGCCAGAGTGTACAAGCCCAGCCGCTCCATTCTCTCAGCATATGACAGTCCCGCCATCCCGGGAATTAACCCGGTGAACCTACGCTGCACTCCCTCGATAGCAAGAATGTCCTTCCTCACATTAGGGGACCAAAACTGCGCACAATACTCCAGGTGTAGTCTCACCGGGGCTCTGTAGAACTGCAGAAGGACCTCTTTGCTCCTACTCAACTCCTCTTGTTATAAAGGCCAACATCCCATTCGCTTTCTTCACTGCCGGCTGTACCTGCATGCTTACTCTCAGGTCGGGACCCTGCATCAACAGGAGGCTAACCTGTGGTGTTGGCCTTGGGGCTGAGCGGTTGGGTGCGTTGGCCCCGGGACGCCCCGTACACACGGACACGGTCGGCGGTGCGGGGACTGAGACCCAGCACTGCCGTGGATCGCCGTGTCCCGGTCACCTTGAGCTTCCTCACGGCCGCCGCGCCCTGGGCTCCGTACTCCACCAGGGAGGAGTCAAACGCTCCCGGCGCGGCCGTCCCGGACAGCTGCAGGGAATGGCCCGTAACCCTGGACACGGACACACCGTCCAGCGAGGGCACCGCCGTCTGCTCGTCACCCTCACTCACTGTGGAGGCTGCAAGCCAACACACACCGCCATTAGTTGGTGACCTGCTCCCAGGTCCTGGGCAATGGGGAGAGCAGGGGGGTGGGGGGGGGGGGGGGGCGTGAGCAGCGGGAGGAAAGAGGGCGAACAAGGGGGAGAGAGGTGAGAGACCGGGGGAGAGAGCTGGTGGACTGAGCAGGGGGGAGAGAGGGGGGGGAGGGGGGGAGGAAGGGGAGGGGAGGGGAGGGGTTGAGAGCAATGGAGAGGTGGTGAGAGCAAGGGAGGGAGAGACCAGGGAAAGGTGGGTCCTACCCCTAAGAAGCAAAGATAGAGGATGTGTGTGTGGATATAGATTGCTATACATGGATGGGTAGATGTGGATGGCTAGATAAATACATTCTCCTTGTCGGTTTCCTCCCACACTCCAAAGGGGTGCAGGATTGTAGGTAACTTGGCTTCTGAACATTGTCCCTCGGGTGAGGGGTACAACTAGTGTGCACAGGAGAGTGTTGGTCGGCGTGGACACGGTGGGAAGAAGGGCCTGTTTCCACTCTGAATCTCTAATCTCAAAACGAATCTAAACTCAGAGCTCCATTCCTGTCACACGCTGCTTGGTGAAATCCCATAATGTCATAGAGTGATACAGTGTGGAAAGAGGCCCTTCGGCCCAACTTGCCCACACCGGCCAACAATGTCCCAGCTACACTAGTTACGCTTGGTCCATATCCCTCCAAACCGGTCCTATCCATGTACCTGTCCTACTGTTTCTTCAACGATGGGATAGTCCCAGCCTCAAGTACCTCCTCCTGCAGCTTGTTCCATACACCCACCACATTCTGTGTGGAAATATTACCTCTCGGATTCTTATTAAATCCTTTCCCCTTCACCTTGAACCTGTGTCCTCTGGTCCTCGATTCCCCTACTCTGGGTAAACGTCAGGGGCACTGCGTATCTACCCGATCTATTCCTCTCATGATTTTGTACACCTTTATAAGATCTCCCCTCATCCTCCTGCGCTCCATGGAAAAGAGACCCAGCCTGCACAACCCCTCCCCATAGCTCACACCCTCTAGTATTGGCAGCATCCTCGTAAATCTTTTCTGAACCCCTTCAAGCTTGACAATATCTTTCCCATAACATGGTGCCCAGAACTGAACACAATATTCTAAATGCGGTCTGACCAACCTCTTATACAACTGCAACATGACCTCCCAACTTCTATACTCAGTACTCAGACTGGATCTTTCAGAACAGAACTGGGGTCAACACCATCCCTCACATCCAGAGAACCAGCCTCCACAGATTCCACAGATTCACAAATCTCTGGGTGAAAAAGTGTTTCCTCGTGTCCGTTTTAATGGCCTTTATTCTTAAACTGTGGCCGCTGGTTCTGGACTCCCCCCAACATCGGGAACATGTTTCCTGCCTCTAGCGTGTAGAAACATTTAATAATCTTATATGTTTCAATAAGATCCTCTCTCATCCTTCTAAATTCCAGAGTATACAAGCCCAGGCGCTCCATTCTCTCAACGTATGACAGTCCCGCCATCCCAGGAATTAACCTGGTGAACCCAAGCTGCACTCCCTCAACAGCAAGCAAGGAGGGGGGAGGAAAGAAGGGTGAGAGGGAGAATGAGCGATGGCCATAGATACCCGTTGACCCTCACGGCCCCACGGTACCTGCGGTGGTGATGTGGGTGGTGAGGGGCGGTGTCCGCTTGCTCCCGGAGATCCCGTAGATATAGATGGTGTATTTGGTGGATGGAAGGAGACCCGCGATGAGGTACGTTCGCTTCCCGCCCGGCACCGTCACGTTGCGCGTCTCCTCCGACCCCTGCACCTTGTACTGGATCAGGTAGGAGTCAAAGGTGGTGAGTGTTGTCCAGGAGAGGCGGACCGAGCTGGCCGTGACGGTGGGGTCCGACAGGCTGCCCAGTTTGGCCGGCGTCGCAGGTTCCTCAGGGTCTACAGGAGAGAGGTTGAGATGGTGAGGAGGTGCACTGGGCAAGGCCGCCCACCATGGCCAACATCCTAGTGGTGATGAGAACCCCATCAGAAAGACGACAAGGGCGGCACGGTGGCACATGGGTAGAGACCAAGATTTAATCCTGACTAGGGGTGTCTACAGGGAGTTTGAACATTCGCCCCTGAACTGCGTGGGTTTTCTCTAGGTGCTCTGGTTTCACCCCACAACCCAAAGACGCGGAGGTTTGTAGTTTAATTGGCTTATGTAAATTGTGCCCAGGGTGTAGGATGGAATTGGTGTTCTCTGGTCGGCGCCGACTGGGTGGGCCGAAGGGCCTGATTCCGCCGCGTTTCTCTAAACTAAACTAAATATTTAAGTCCAGTGGTAGGAATAGTAAGCCATTTAGAACAGAGATGAGGAAATACTGTTTCGCACAGAGAGTTGTGAATCTGTGGAATTCTCTGCCTCAGTGGGCAGTGGAGGATGGTTCTCTGGATGCTTTCAAGAGAGAGCTAGATAGAGCTCTTAAAGATAACGGAGTCAGGGGATATGGGGAGAAGGCAGGAACGGGGTACTGATTGTGGATGATCAGCCATGATCACAGTGAATGGCGGAGCTGGCTCGAAGGGTCGAATGGCCGACTCCTGCACCTATTGTCTATCGAATAAAGAGCTGGAGTGACTCGGCGGGACAGGCAGCATCCCTGAAGAGAACGATTGGGTGAATTTTCGGGTCGAGACCCTTCTTCAGACTGGTGGTAAACAACTGTGGCAGTGATAGTCTTGAGATTTACTGCTAGATTCTTGCTGGATATGAATGGAGAGAGACTCAGGAGGCGACATATGTTGCCATTGAGAGGGCTGGGATGGTTCCATATACGTCAAGAATGTAGACTAACGTTTATTGCACAATATTGATCACCGATTGAGGGTTCCACGATACCTGCGGTGGTGATGTGGGTGGTGAGGGGCTGTGTCCGCTTGGTCCCGGAGATCCCGTAGATATAGATGGTGTATTTGGTGGACGGAAGGAGACCCGCGATGAGGTACGCTCGCTTCCCGCCCGGCACCGTCACGTTGCGCGTCTCCTCCGACCCCTGCACCTTGTACTGGATCAGGTAGGAGTCAAAGGTGGTGAGTGTTGTCCAGGAGAGGCGGACCGAGCTGGCCGTGACGGTGGGGTCCGACAGATTGCCCAGTCTGGCCGGCGCTGGGGCAGCTTTGTCTCCAGCGGCTGCAACAGAGAGGTGGAAGGGGTGAGATAACACGGAGGCCACCACGGTCCATGGACTAAGGTTGAGGAAGGGTTTCTGACACCGGGAGTTGGCCTTCCAACTGGAAGTCCCACCAGAATCTATGACTCGGCCATAACTACTGACAGAGTCTAACAGCATGGAAACAGGCCCTTCAGCCCATCATATCCATGTCAACCTAGATGCCCCACCTACACTAGTCCCACCTGCCCACATTTGGCCCATAACCATCCAAACCTATCCTATCCATGCACCTGTCCAAATGAGTATAAGAGCAAAGAGGTCCTTCTGCAGTTGTACAGGACCGCAGTGAGACCACACCTGGACTATTGTCTGCAGTTTTGGGCTCCAAATTTGAGGAAGAACATTCTTGCTATTGAGGGAGTGCAGCGTAGGTTCACCAGGTTAATTCCCGGGATAGCGGGACTGTCATATGTTGATAGAATAGAGCGCTGGGTTTGTATAC
Organism: Okamejei kenojei; assembly: GCA_035221665.1. Lineage (NCBI taxonomy): Eukaryota > Metazoa > Chordata > Chondrichthyes > Rajiformes > Rajidae > Okamejei > Okamejei kenojei. The sequence goes on from CM069160.1 coordinate 33,902,262, forward strand.
TCTGGAATTTAAAAGGATGAAAGGATATCTTATTGAAACATATAAGGTTATTAAAGGATTGGACATGCCAGAGGCAGGAAAAATGTCCTCGATGTTGGGTGAGTCCAGAACCAGGGGGCACAGTTTAAGAATAAAGGGTAAGCCATTTAGAACGGAGATGAGGAATTACTTTTTACCCCGAGTGTTGTAAGTCTGTGGAATTCTCTGCCTCGGAGGGCGCTGGAGGCCGGTTCGCCGGATGCTTTCAAAAGAGAGTTAGATGGCGCTCTTAAAGATAGCGGAGTCAGGGGATATGGGGAGAGAATGCAGGAACGGGGTGCTGATTGTGGATGATCAGCCATGATCACAGTGAATGGCGGTGCTGGCTCGAAGGGCCAAATGGCCTCCTCCTGCACATATTGTCTATTGTCTATATATTGTCTCTAGACCTGCCTCAACTACCTCCTGCGGCAGCTTGTCCAGGTCGTCACAATTCATTTGTGTAAAAAATGTGCCCATCGGGTCGCTATTAAATTGTTCGCTCTTCACGTTACACCTCTGTCCGCTGGTTCTTGATTCCCCTACTCTGGGCAAAATTCTCCGTACAGTTACCCAATCGATTCCTCCCATGATCTTGTGCACAGATGCAGAGTAACTGTGAACAACACCCGTGCCTGTGGCCTGTTGTTGGTTGGAGATATTTTAGGAGATGGTGGTCAACAAGACTTGGTTACACAACAGGCATAATGGCAGGGATAGACGGAAGTGTGAATGGGGTAATGGCCTCCCGTCCTACACTTCAAGAATGTAGACAAACGTTTATTGCACAATATTGATCACCGATTGAGGGTTCCACGATACCTGCGGTGGTGATGTGGGTGGTGAGGGGCTGTGTCCGCTTGGTCCCCGAGATCCCGTAGATATAGATGGTGTATTTGGTGGACGGAAGGAGACCCGCGATGAGGTACGCTCGCTTCCCGCCCGGCACCGTCACGTTGCGCGTCTCCTCCGACCCCTGCACCTTGTACTGGATCAGGTAGGAGTCAAAGGTGGTGAGTGTTGTCCAGGAGAGGCGGACCGAGCTGGCCGTGACGGTGGGGTCCGACAGATTGCCCAGTCTGGCCGGCGCTGGGGCAGCTTTGTCTCCAGCGGCTGCAACAGAGAGGTGGAAGGGGTGAGATAACACGGAGGCCACCACGGTCCATGGACTAAGGTTGAGGAAGGGTTCCTGACACCGGGAGTTGGCCTTCCAACTGGAAGTCCCACCAGAATCTATGACTCGGCCATAACTACTGACAGCGTCTAACAGCATGGAAACAGGCCCTTCAGCCCATCATATCCATGTCAACCTAGATACCCCACCTACACTAGTCCCACCTGCCCACATTTGGCCCATAACCATCCAAACCTATCCTATCCATGCGCCTGTCCAAATGAGTATAAGAGCAAAGAGGTCCTTCTGCAGTTGTACAGGACCGCAGTGAGACCACACCTGGACTATTGTCTGCAGTTTTGGGCTCTAAATTTGAGGAAGGACATTCTTGCTATTGAGAGAGTGGAGCATAGGTTCACCAGGTTAATTCCCGGGATGGCGGGACTGTCATATGTTGATAGAATAGAGCGGCTGGGTTTGTATACTCTGGAATTTAAAAGGATGAAAGGATATCTTATTGAAACATATAAGATTATTAAGGGATTGGACATGCCAGAGGCAGGAAAAATGTCCCCGATGTTGGGTGAGTCCAGAACCAGGGGGCACAGTTTAAGAATAAGGGGTAAGACATTTTGAACGGAGATGAGGAAATACCTTCTACCCCGAGTGTGGAATTCTCTGCCTCGGAGGGCGGTGGAGGCCGGTTCGCCGGATGCTTTCAAAAGAGAGTTAGATGGCGCTCTTAAAGATAGCGGAGTCAGGGGATATGGGGAGAGAATGCAGGAACGGGGTGCTGTTTGTGGACGATCAGCCATGATCACAGTGAATGGCGGTGCTGGCTCGAAGGGCCAAATGGCCTCCTCCAGCACCTATTTTCTATTGTCTATATATTGTCTCTAGACCTGCCTCAAGTACCTCATGTGGCAGCTTGTTCCAGATGGTCACAATTCATTTGTGTAAAAAATGTGCCCATCGGGTCGCTATTAAACTGTTCGCTCTTCACGTTACACCTCTGTCCGCTGGTTCTTGATTCCCCTTACTCTGGCAAAATTCTCCGTACAGTTACCCAATCGATTCCTCCCATGATCTTGTGCACAGATGCAGAGTAACTGTGAACAACACCCCGTGCCTGTGGCCTGTTGTTGGTTGGAGATATTTTAGGAGATGGTGGGTCAACAAGACCTGGTTACACAACAGACGTAATGGCAGGGCTAGACGGAAGTGTGAATGGGGTAATGGCCTCCCGTCCTACACTTCAAGAATGTAGACTAACGTTTATTGCACAATATTGATCACCGATTGAGGGTTCCACGGTACCTGCGGTGGTGAGGTGGGTGGTGAGGGGCTGTGTCCGCTTGGTCCGGAGATCCCGTAGACATAGATGGTGTATTTGGTGGACGGAAGGAGACCCGCGATGAGGTACGCTCGCTTCCCGCCCGGCACCGTCACGTTGCGCGTCTCCTCCGACCCCTGCACCTTGTACTGGATCAGGTAGGAGTCAAAGGTGGTGAGTGTTGTCCAGGAGAGGCGGACCGAGCTGGCCGTGACGGTGGGGTTCGACAGGCTGCCCAGTCTGGCCGGCGCTGGGGCAGCTTTGTCTCCAGCGGCTGCAACAGAGAGGTGGAAGGGGGTGAGATAACACGGAGGCCACCACGGTCCATGGACTAAGGTTGAGGAAGGATTCCTGACACCGGGAGTTGGCCTTCCAACTGGAAGTCCCACCAGAATCTATGACTCGGCCATAACTACTGACAGAGTCTCACAGCATTGAAAACAGGCCCTTCAGCCCATCATATCCATGTCAACCTAGGTGCCCCCACCTACACTAGTCCCACCTGCCCACATTTGGCCCATAACCATCCTAACCTATCCTATCCATGCACCTGTCCAAATGAGTATAAGAGCAAAGAGGTCCTTCTGCAGTTGTACAGGACCGCAGTGAGACCACACCTGGACTATTGTCTGCAGTTTTGGGCTCCAAATTTGAGGAAGAACATTCTTGCTATTGAGGGAGTGCAGCGTAGGTTCACCAGGTTAATTCCCGGGATGGCGGGACTGTCATATGTTGATAGAATAGAGCGGCTGGGTTTGTATACTCTGGAATTTAAAAGGATGAAAGGATATCTTATTGAAACATATAAGGTTATTAAAGGATTGGACATGCCAGAGGCAGGAAAAATGTCCCCGATGTTGGGTGAGTCCAGAACCAGGGGGCACAGTTTAAGAATAAGGGGTAAGCCATTTAGAACGGAGATGAGGAATTACTTTTTACCCCGAGTGTTGTAAGTCTGTGGAATTCTCTGCCTCGGAGGGCGGTGGAGGCCGGTTCGCCGGATGCTTTCAAAAGATAGTTAGATGGCGCTCTTAAAGATAGCGGAGTCAGGGGATATGGGGAGAGAATGCAGGAACGGGGTGCTGATTGTGGATGATCAGCCATGATCACAGTGAATGGCGGTGCTGGCTCGAAGGGCCAAATGGCCTCCTCCTGCACCTATTTTCTATTGTCTATATATTGTCTCTAGACCTGCCTCAACTACCTCCTGCGGCAGCTTGTTCCAGATGGTCACAATTCATTTGTGTAAAAAATGTGCCCATCGGGTCGCTATTAAACTGTTCGCTCTTCACGTTACACCTCTGTCCGCTGGTTCTTGATTCCCCTACTCTGGGCAAAATTCTCCGTACAGTTACCCAATCGATTCCTCCCATGATCTTGTGCACAGATGCAGAGTAACTGTGAACAACACCCGTGCCTGTGGCCTGTTGTTGGTTGGAGATATTTTAGGAGATGGTGGTCAACAAGACTTGGTTACACAACAGACGTAATGGCAGGGCTAGACGGAAGTGTGAATGGGGGTAATGGCCTCCCGTCCTACACTTCAAGAATGTAGACTAACGTTTATTGCACAATATTGATCACCGATTGAGGGTTCCACGATACCTGCGGTGGTGATGTGGGTGGTGAGGGGCTGTGTCCGCTTGGTCCCGGAGATCCCGTAGACATAGATGGTGTATTTGGTGGACGGAAGGAGACCCGCGATGAGGTACGCTCGCTTCCCGCCCGGCACCGTCACGTTGCGCGTCTCCTCCGACCCCTGCACCTTGTACTGGATCAGGTAGGAGTCAAAGGTGGTGAGTGTTGTCCAGGAGAGGCGGACCGAGCTGGCCGTGACGGTGGGGTCCGACAGATTGCCCAGTCTGGCCGGCGCTGGGGCAGCTTTGTCTCCAGCGGCTGCAACAGAGAGGTGGAAGGGGTGAGATAACACGGAGGCCACCACGGTCCATGGACTAAGGTTGAGGAAGGGTTCCTGACACTGGGAGTTGGTCTTGCAACTGGAAGTCCACCAGAATCTATGACTCGGCCATAACTACTGACAGAGTCTAACAGCATGGAAACAGGCCCTTCAGCCCATCATATCCATGCCAACCTAGATGACCCACCTACACTATCCCCACCTGCCCACATTTGGCCCATAACCATCCAAACCTATCCTATCCATGCACCTGTCCAAATGAGTATAAGAGCAAAGAGGTCCTTCTGCAGTTGTACAGGACCGCAGTGAGACCACACCTGGACTATTGTCTGCAGTTTTGGGCTCCAAATTTGAGGAAGGACATTCTTGCTATTGAGGGAGTGGAGCGTAGGTTCACCAGGTTAATTCCCGGGATGGCGGGACTGTCATATGTTGATAGAATAGAGCGGCTGGGTTTGTATACTCTGGAATTTAAAAGGATGAAAGGATATCTTATTGAAACATATAAGATTATTAAGGGATTGGACATGCCAGAAGCAGGAAAAATGTCCCCGATGTTGGGTGAGTCCAGAAACAGGGGGTACAGTTTAAGAATAAGGGGTAAGCCATTTAGAACGGAGATGAGGAAATACCTTTTACCCCGAGTGTGGAATTCTCTGCCTCGGAGGGCGGTGGAGGCCTATTCGCCGGATGCTTTCAAAAGAGAGTTAGATGGCGCTCTTAAAGATAGCGGAGTCAGGGGATATGGGGAGAGAATGCAGGAACGGGGTGCTGATTGTGGATGATCAGCCATGATCACAGTGAATGGCGGTGCTGGCTCGAAGGGCCAAATGGCCTCCTCCTGCACCTATTGTCTATTGTCTCTAGACCTGCCTCAACTACCTCCTGCGGCAGCTTGTCCAGATGGTCACCATTCATTTGTGTAAAAAATGTGCCCATCGGGTCGCTATTAAATGGTTCGCTCTTCACGTTACACCTCTGTCCGCTGGTTCTTGATTCCCCTACTCTGGGCAAAATTCTCCGTACAGTTACCCAATCGATTCCTCCCATGATACTGTGCACAGATGCAGAGTAACTGTGAACAACACCCGTGCCTGTGGCCTGTTGTTGGTTGGAGATATTTTAGGAGATGGTGGTCAACAAGACTTGGTTACACAACAGACGTAATGGCAGGGCTAGACGGAAGTGTGAATGGGGTAATGGCCTCCCGTCCTACACTTCAAGAATGTAGACTAACGTTTATTGCACAATATTGATCACCGATTGAGGGTTCCACGATACCTGCGGTGGTGATGTGGGTGGTGAGGGGCTGTGTCCGCTTGGTCCCGGAGATCCCGTAGATATAGATGGTGTATTTGGTGGACGGAAGGAGACCCGCGATGAGGTACGCTCGCTTCCCGCCCGGCACCGTCACGTTGCTCGTCTCCTCCGACCCTGCACCTTGTACTGGATCAGGTAGGAGTCAAAGGTGGTGAGTGTTGTCCAGGAGAGGCGGACCGAGCTGGCCGTGACGGTGGGGTCCGACAGGCTGCCCAGTCTGGCCGGCGCTGGGGCAGCTTTGTCTCCAGCGGCTGCAACAGAGAGGTGGAAGGGGTGAGATAACACGGAGGCCACCACGGTCCATGGACTAAGGTTGAGGAAGGGTTCCTGACACCGGGAGTTGGCCTTCCAACTGGAAGTCCCACCAGAATCTATGACTCGGCCACAGCTACTGACAGAGTCTCACAGCATGGAAACTGGCCCTTCAGCCCATCATATCCATGCCAACCTAGATGCCCCACCTACACTAGTCCCACCTGCCCACATTTGGCCCATAACGATTCAATCCTATCCTATCCATGCACCTATCCAAATGAGTATAGGAGCAAAGAGGTTATTCTTCAGTTGTACAGGACCCTACTGAGACCACACCTGGAATATTGTCTGCAGTTTTGGTCTCCAAATTTGAGGAAGGATATTCTTGCTATTGAGGGAGTGCAGCGCAGGTTTAGAAAGTTAATTCCCGGGATGGCTGGTCTGTCATATGCTGAGTGAATGGAGCGGCTGGGCTTGAATACTCTGGAGTTTAGAAGGATGAGAGGGGATCTTATTGAAACATATAAGATTATTAAGGGATTGGACACGCTAGAGGCTGAAAACATGTTCCCGATGTTGGGGGCGTCTAGAACCAGGGGCCACAGTTTAAGAATAATGGGTAAGCCATTTAGAACGGAGATGAGGAAAAACGCTTTCACCCAGAGAGTTTTGAATCTGTGGAATGATTTGCCTCGGAAGGCAGCGGAGGCCAATTCTCTGGATGTTTTCAAGAGAGAGTTAGGTAGAGCTAAAGAATGCGGAGGCAGGGGATGTGGTGAGAAAGTACAACGGGTTACTGATTGTGGATGATCAGCCATGATCACATTGAATGACGGTGCATTCAAGAATGTAGACAAACGTTTATTGCCCAATATTGATCACCGATTGAGGGTTCCACGGTACCTGCGGTGGTGATGTGGGTGGTGAGGGGCTGTGTCCGCTTGGTCCCCGAGATCCCGTAGATATAGATGGTGTATTTGGTGGATGGAAGGAGCCCCGCGATGAGGTACGCTCGCTTCCCGCCCGGCACCGTCACGTTGCGCGTCTCCTCCGACCCCTGCACCTTGTACTGGATCAGGTAGGAGTCAAAGGTGGTGAGTGTTGTCCAGGAGAGGCGGACCGAGCTGGCCGTGACGGTGGGGTCCGACAGGCTGCCCAGTCTGGCCGGCGCTGGGGCAGCTTTGTCTCCAGCGGCTGCAACAGAGAGGTGGAAGGGGTGAGATAACACGGAGGCCACCACGGTCCATGGACTAAGGTTGAGGAAGGGTTCCTGACACCGGGAGTTGGCCTTCCAACTGGAAGTCCCACCAGAATCTATGACTCGGCCATAACTACTGACAGAGTCTCACAGCATAGAAACAGGCCCTTCAGCCCATCATATCCATGTCAACCTAGATGTCTCACCTACACTAGTCCCACCTGCCCACATTTGGCCCATAACCATCCAAACCTATCCTATCAAAGCTGAGGCAGCTTTGTCTTCAGCGGCTGCAACAGAGGGATCGAGGGTGAGGAGGGAGGGGATTATGCAGAATATTCAGGAAAAGACATTCCTTGGGAATTGTCCTTCCAAATCATCGGTGGCTCAACCTGTAACCACAAGAAGTTCATATGTTCAAAGTCATAGAAGCAGAAATAGGCCATTCAGCCCATGGAGTCTACGACATTCGGTCGAGGCTGATCCACATTTGCCTCTCAACCCCATCCTCCTGCCTTCTCGCCATCTAAGTCCTCACATCTGTACTAATGAAGAATATATGTATCTCTGCCTTAAAAATACTCAACGACTTGGCCTCCACAGCCGGTTGCGGCAATAGATTCCACCGAATCGCCACCCTCTGACTAAAGAAATTCTTCCTCATTTCCTTTCTAAAGGTCCATCGTTTATTCCGAGGCTGTGGCCTTTTGTCCTAGACTCTCCCACTGGTGGAAACATCCTCTCCCCATCCACTCTATCCAAGACGTTCAATCGTTGGTATGTTTCACTGAGACCGCCCCCCCCCCCCCCTCCCCCGTCCTTCGAAACTCCAGCGAGTACAGGCCCAGTGTCATCAAATGCTCGTCGTATGCTAACCCTACTCATTCCCGGGATTATTAGTCACTTAAGCCTCCTCTGGACCCTCTCCAACGCCAGCACATCACCCCACAGATGTCAGGCCCAGATCTGCCGGAGTCGGTACCTGGCGTGACGATCACCCGGCTGATTGGTTTGGTGCGTTGCCCGTTGGTCATCCCGTGGATGTACACGGTGTACTTGGTACCGGGCCGCAGGTTGGCGATATTCACTGCCCGCCGGTCACCGGGCACGGTGACGTTGCGCGAGGCACCTTTGCCGTGTTCCTTGTAGCGCACCAGGAAGGCGTCAAAACCTCGGTCCGCTGTCCACGCCAACCGCAGGGACACCGCGGTGACCTTGCTGACCGATACGCTGACCACCCGCTTAGGCTTCACCTTGTCCTTCTCTGTGGAAGCTAAACACAGACAGGGGGCTCTTACTGCCGTGGGCTGGGAGAGAGGCAGATTCCAGTGGACCATGCTCTCTAATCCTCTCCTATCCATGTACCTGACCAAATGTCTATTAAACATTGTTATATTACCTGCCTCAACCACCTCTTCTGGCATCTACACTAGTCCCACCTGCCTGCATTTGCCCATATCCCTCTTTAACTGTTCTATTCATGTACCTGTCTAATTGTGCCATAAACATTACGATAGCCCCAGCCTCAACTACTTCCTCTGGCAGCTCGTTCCATACACCCAACACCCCACGTGTTATAGACAATAGGTGCAGGAGGAGGGCAATTGGCCTTTCGAGCCAGCACCGTCATTCAATGAGATCATGGCTGATCATCCACAATCAGTACCCCATTCCTGCCTTTTCCCCATATCCACTGACTCCGTTATCTTAAGAGCCCTATCCAGCTGTCTCTTGAAAGCATCCAGAGAACGGGCCTCCACCGCCTTCTGAGACAGAGAATTCCACAGACTCACAACTCTATGTGAGAAAAAGTGTTTCCTCATCTCCGTTCTAAATAGCTTACCCCTTATTCTTAAGCTGTGGTCCTTGGCCCAATTAAAATGTTGCCCCACAGGTTCCTATTAATTCGTTCTCCTCTCACCTTAGACCAATGTTGTCTGGTCCTTGATTCTCCTGTTCTAGGTAAAAGACTCAGAACTCGCCCCTTGTGCATGTGTGTGTGTGGAAACTCTGTAAGTCTGGTTATCAAAAATGACAGCAGGATCTTGATAGGTTGGGCAGGTGGGCTGAGGAATGTTTCATGGGATTCAATGCAGGTAAATGGAAGGTGTTGCATTTTGCGAAGTCAAACCAGGGCAAGACCTACACAGTGAACGGCAGGGCTCTGTGGAGTGTTGTGGAGGAGAGGGATCTCGGAGTGCAGGTGAATAGTTCCGTGAAAGGGGCGTCACAGATAGATTGGGAATTCAATAAGTCTTTCAGCACATTGGCCATCAGAGTCGGAGTGATACAGTGCGGAAACAGGCCCTTCGATCCAACTTGCCCACACCGGCCACCAATGTCCCGGCTACACTAGTCCCACTTGCCTGTGCTTGGTCCACATCCCTCCAACCCGGAGCTTTTAAAGAGAGCGGAGTCAGGAGATACGGGGAGAAGGCAGGGACGGGGTACTGATTGTGGATGATCTGCCATGATCACATTGAATGGCGGTGAATGGCCTACTCCTGCACCTGTTGTCTAATGTCGGAGATCATGAGGATTAGATAGAGTGAATGCACGACATTTTACCCAGAGTTGGGGAATCTAGAACCAGAGGTGGCAAATATTTAATGGGAACCTGAGGGGCAGCAGTTTCACACAGATGCTGGATATATGGAACGAGGTGCCAGAGGAGGTAGCTGAGGGAGGCGCTATAACAATAATAACATTTCAAAGGCATTCGGAAATGTGTCTGAGTATGAAAAATGGACAGGACGTGTGGTGGTAAACATGGCAGATGGGACATCTTGATAAGGATGGGCTAGTTGGGTCGAAGGGCCTGTTTCCGTGCTCTATGACCATGACTCTGTTACTATGACCAGAGGTGTGTTATGTTACCCACGTTAAAGGTGAACGTGCAAACATCATGAGTTGTCTGAACGAGATCACGTTTTAGGCTCCGTTTCCATTTGTCAAAGTCGGTTACCTTTGGTGGTGATGAGGGTGGTGAGGGGCTTGGTTTGCCCGCTGGCAGAGACCCCGTACACACGGACCGTGTAGGCGGTGCCAGGCCGCAGACCAGTGACCACAGCAAACCGGCCAGCCCCGGTCACCGAGACGTTATGCGTCACGTCGGAGCCTCGGACCCCGTACACCACGAGGAAAGACTCAAAGACCTTCTCCGCCCTCCAGGTGATGCGGAAGGAGCCGGCGGTGACTTGCGAGAAGGTGAGGGTGTCCAGTTTCATGGCTTCACTCGGATCTACCTCTGTGGAAGCTGTGGAAGGAACAAACACTGTTGGAGGGTGAAGATTCTGATGGAGCAGTCGTTGATGGATGGGGAGGGGTTGCAAGGCCGTGGGCGGATAGAGGCAGGGAGATGAGCGAGGGTGGAAGGGTGTTCTTTGGACTGGAGGCCTGGGGGACGAGTGGTGTGCGACACAGATCGGTGCTGGGCCCATTGTGTTGGCCATTTCTATCAATGATTTGAATGAGAATGTGCAAGGCATGATTAAGCAAGTTTGAAGATGACACTACAGGTGTTGGTAATGTAGCTACTGAAGATGATTATCAAAATCTACAGCAAGATCTTGTTCCGTTCGACAAATGGGCTGAGGAATGGTTAACGGAGTTTAATGCAGATAAATGCAAGGTGATGCATTTTGAGAAGCTAAACCAGGGCAGGACCTTCACAGTGAATGGCAGGGCTCTGGGGAGTGTTGTAGAGCAGAGGGATCTTGGAGTGTGAGTTCTTAGTTCCTTGGATGTGGACTCATTGGGAGATAGGGTGGTCAAGAAAGCTTTAGGCACATTGGCCGGCAACAGTCAGGCTACTATGAAAGTTGGCATGTGTATGAAGGAACTGCAGTTGCTGGATTCAACCAAAGATAGACACAAAATGTTGGATGAAGAAGAGTCTCGACCCGAAATATCACCCATTCCTTCTACCTGTAGATGCTGCCTGTCCCGCAGAGTTACTCCAGCATTATGCGTCTATAAACGTTGGGATGTTATGTTACAGTAGTACACGACATCGATGGGCCCCCATTTGCAGTATTGTGTTCAGTTTAAGGCACCAGTCTCTATGAAATCTGCTGCTAAGCTGGAGAGCGTGCAGAGAGGTTTCACCATGTTATTGCCGTGGGCCCGAGACTCTGAGCTACGGGAGAGGTTTGGCCGGCTAGGACTTTACTCGTTGGAGCACAGGAGGATGGTGGTAGATCTGATGGGGGTGTTTAGGATAATGACAGGAATAGATAGGAATGCACAGTCTTTTACACAGAGTGGGGGACTCGAGGAACAGAGATTATTGGTTTAGATGAGAGTGGAAAGATTTAATAAGAATCTGAGGGGCCACTTCTTAAACACACAAGGTTAATGGTAATGGGCCAAATGCAAGCAGATGGGACTCTAGTAGATCGGGCAACTTGGTAGATAAGGGCAGGTTGGCCCCATGGGCTTGTTTCCATGCTGTTTGACTCTGTTACTATGACCAGAGGTGTGTTATGTCACCCACGTTAAAGGTGAACGTGCAAACATCATGGGTTGTCTGAACGAGATCACATTTTAGGCTCGCGTATCCCTTTGTCAAAGTCCGGTACCTTTGGTGGTGACGAGGGTGGTGAGGGGCTTGGTTTGCCCGCTGGCAGAGACCCCGTACACACGGACCGTGTAGGCGGTGCCAGGCCGCAGACCAGTGACCACAGCAAACCGGCCATCCCCGGTCACCGAGACGTTATGCGTCACGTCGGAGCCTCGGACCCCGTACACGACGAGGAAAGACTCAAAGATCTTCTCCGCCCTCCAGGTGATGCGGAAGGAGCCGGCGGTGACTTGCGAGAAGGTGAGGGTGTCCAGTTTCATGGCCTCACTCGGATCTACCTCTGTGGAAGCTGTGGAAGGAACATACATTATTGGAGGGTGAAGATTCTGATGGAGCAGGCGTTGCTGGATGGGGAAGGGTGCCAAGGCCGTGGGCGGATAGAGATGGAAGGCAGGGAGATGAGCGAGGGTGGAAGGGTGTTCTTTGGATTGGAGGCCTGAGGGACGAGTGGTGTCCCTCAGGGATAGGTGCTGGGCCCATTGCTGTTGGCCATTTCTACCAATGATTTGAATGAGAATGTACAAGGCATGATTAGCAAGTTTGAAGTTGACACTAAAGGGGGTGGTATTATAGTTAGTGAATAGACAATAGACAATAGGTGCAGGAGTAGGCCATTAGGCCCTTCGAGCCAGCACCACCATTCTATGTAATCATGGCTGATCATCCCCAATCAGTACCCCGTTCCTGCCTTCTCCCCACATCCCCTGACTCCGTTTTCTTTAAGAGTTCTATCTAGCTCTCTCTTGAAAGTATCCAGAGAACCTGCCTCCACCGCCCTCTGAGGCAGAGAATTCCACAGACTCACAACTCCCTGTGAGAAAAAGTGTTTGCTCGTCTCCGTTCTAAATGGCTTACCCCATATTCTTAAAATCTGACCCCTGGTTCTGGAGTCTGACCAACATCGGGAACATGTTTCCTGCATCTAGCGTGCCCAAACCCTCAACAATTTTATATGTTTCAACGAGATACCGTCTCATCCTTCTAAACTCCAGAGTGTACAAGCCCAGACGCTCCATTCTCTCAGCATATGACAGTCCCGCCATCCCTGGTGAACCTACGCTGCACTCCCTCAATAGTAAGAATGTCCTTCCTCAAATTAAGGGACCAATACTGCACATAATACTAGTGGTCTCACTAGGGCTCTGTAGAACTGTAGAAGGACCTACTTTGCTTCTATACTCGATTCCTCTTGTTAATAAAATACTCCAGCTGAAGATGGGGAATCTACAGCAAGATGTTGTTCGGTTGGTCAAGTGGGCTGAGGAAAGGTTAATGGAGTTTAATGCAGATAATTGCAAGTTGATGCATTTTGTGAATTTTGAACCAGGACAGGACTTTCACAATTAACGTCATGGGTTGTCTGAATGAGTACACATTTTAGGCTCCGCTTCCCTGTGTCAGTCGGGTACCTTTGGTGGTGATGAGGGTAGTGAGGGGCTTGGTTTGCCCGCTGGCAGAGACCCCGTACACACGGACCGTGTAGGCGGTGCCAGGCCGCAGACCAGTGACCACAGCAAACCGGCCATCCCCGGTCACCGAGACGTTCTGCGTCACGTCGGAGCCTCGGACCCCGTACACGACGAGGAAAGACTCAAAGACCTTCTCCGCCCTCCAGGTGATGCGGAAGGAGCCGGCGGTGACTTGCGAGAAGGTGAGGGCGTCCAGTTTCATGGCCTCACTCGGATCTACCTCTGTGGAAGCTGTGGAAGGAAATAAGTGTGAAGGTCAAAGAGCCACAGGCTCTGATGTCTCCGAGGAAGCAGAACCAGCCAACGTTTAGAGTAATGTGTTCCCTCTAGAACTATCCCATGGTGTAAAACATTTTCAAGGATGGTGCTCGGACCTGAAGGCTTGAGCTATAGGGAGAGTCTATGCTGGGACACTCTTCATGGGAGCGCAGGACAATGAGGGATGATCTTACAGAGATGCTCAATATCATGAGGGGAATTGATCGAGTAGACGCACAGAGTCTCTTGCAGCAGCATCTATGGAGGAAATTGGCAACGTTTCGGGCCGAAACCCAAACTGTGGCCCCTGGTTCTGGACTCCCCTAACATCGGGAACATGTTTCCTGCCTCTAGTGTGTCCAAGCCCTTAACAATATTTTATGTTTCATTGAGATTCCCTCTCATGCTTCTAAACTCCAGAGTGTACAGGCCGAGCTGCCCCATTCTCTCAGCATATGACAGTCTCGCCATCACGGGAATGAACCTTGTAAACCTACGCAGCACTCCTTCAATAGCAAGAATGTCCTTCCTCAAATTAGGGGACCAAAACAGCACACAGTACTCCAGGTGTGGTTTCACTAGGGCTCCGTACAACTGCAGAAGGACCTCTTCGCTCCTATATTCGATTCTTCTTGTAATAAAGGCCAACATTGCATTCGCTTTCTTCACTGCCTGCTGTACCTGCATGCTTACTTTCATAGACTGATGTACAAGGACCCCCAAATCCCGTTGTACTTCTCCTTTTCCCAACATGACGCCATTTAGATAGTAATCTGCCTTCCTGATTTAGCTACCAAAGTGGATAACCTCACATTTATCCGCATTAACTTCATCTGCCATGCATCTGTCCACTCCCCCAACCTGTCCAAGTCTGTCCTGCATTCTCATGGCATCCTCCTCACAGTTCACACTGCCACCCAGCTGTGTGTCATCTGGAAAGTTGCTAATGTTACGTTGAATCCCTTCATCCAAATCATTGGTGCATATTGTAAATAGCTGCGGTCCCAGCACCGAGCCTTGCAGAACCCCACTAGTCACTGCCTGCCATTCTGAAAGGGATCCGTTAATCCCTACTCTTTGTTTCCTGTCTGCCAACCACATCTCTAGCCATGTCAGCACTCTACCCCCAATACCATCTGCCCTAATTTTTCACACTAATCTCCAATGTGGTACCTTATCAAATGCTTTCTGAAAGACCATGTACACTACATCCACTGGCTCGCCCATGTCCATTATCATAGTTACATCTTCAAAAAAATCCAGAAGTTTAGTCAAGCATGATTTTCCCTTCGTAAATCCATGCTGACTCGGACCGATGCTGTTACTGCTATCCAAATGTTCGGCTACCTCACCTTTTATAATTGACTCCAGCATCTTCCCCACCACCGATTTCAGGCTAACTGGTCCATAATTCCCTGGTTTCTCTCACCCGTCTTTCTTAAAAAGTGGGATAACATATCCTCCAATCCACAGGAACTGATCCTGAGTCTATACAGGATCTATATGCGTTGTGGAGGCAAGAGCTGATTAGGGACAGTCCATGTGTGTGGGATATCCTGTCTTAGGAAATTGACCAACTTATTTGAAGAGGTGACCAAGAAGGTAGATGGTGGCAGTGCGGTAGATGTTGTCTACATAGACTTTAGCAAAACCTTTGTCCAGGTACCACATGAATGGTAGATCACATTACTCCTATGACTGTCTGTCGGCGTGGAAACAGATTGTTTCTTTGCAACCACGAGGGAAATTTTAGAGCAGTAAAAAAAAGAAAGACCAGGTGAAGTCGGGTACCTTTGGTGGTGATGTGGGTGGTGAGGGGCTTGGTTTGCCCGCTGGCAGAGACCCCGTACACACGGACCGTGTAGGCGGTGCCAGGCCGCAGACCAGTGATCACAGCAAACCGGCCATCCCCGGTCACCGAGACGTTATGCGTCACGTCGGAGCCTCGGACCCCGTACACGACGAGGAAAGACTCAAAGACCTTCTCCGCCCTCCAGGTGATGCGGAAGGAGCCGGAGGTGACTTTCGAGAAGGTGAGGGCGTCCAGTTTCATGGCTTCACTCGGATCTACCTCTGTGGAAGCTTGTGGAAGGAAAAAATAAGTGTGAACGTCAAAGAACCACAGGCTCTGATGTCTCCGAGGAAGCAGAACCAGCCAACGTTTAGAGTAATGTGTTCCCTCTAGAACCATCCCATGGTGTAGGAATGATGTTGTGAAACTGGAAAGGGCGCAGAAAAGATTTTCAAGGATGGTGCTAGGACCTGAAGGCTTGAGCTATAGGGAGAGGCTGAGCAAGCTGGGACACTATTCATGGGAGCGCAGGACCATGAGGGAAGATCTCAATTCATGAGAGGAATTCATCGGCTAGACTCACAGTCTCTTGCCCAGAGTAGGGGAATGGAGAACCGGGTGGATACATGTTTGGGGTGAGGCGGGAATGATTTAACAGGAAACTGAAGGGTAATACTTTCACACAAACCATGGTGGGTGTGTGGAACGAGCTGACGGAGGAGGCAGGTACTTTCGCAACGTTTTAAGAAATATTTAGACAGGGATATGGGCCAAACGCAAGCAGCTGGGACTTGTGTAGATGGGGCATGTTGCTCACTGTGGGCAGGTTGCGCCGAAGGGTCTGTGTCCACGCTGTATGACTGTGACATTATCCATGGCGAGTGAGCTATGCCAGGAGTTTCAGAGACAGGACCTACATGCGCTGTGGAGGCAAGAGCTGTTTAAGGATAGTCCTTGTCTGCGTGATATCATGTCTTAGGAAATTGACCAAGTTTTTGAAGAAGTGACCAAGAAGGTAGATGGTGGCAGTGTGGTAGATGTTGTCTACATAGACTTTAGCAAAAGCTTCATCCAGGTACCACATGAATGGCACTGTAGATCACATTAGTCTACGACTGTCTGTCAGCATAGAAACAGATTGGTTCTTTGCAACCACCAATGAATTTTTAGAACAGTATAAAATGGAAAGACGAGGTGAAGTCCGGTACCTTTGGTGGTGACGAGGGTAGTGAGGGGCTTGGTTTGCCCGCTGGCAGAGACCCCGTACACACGGACCGTGTAGGCGGTGCCAGGACGCAGACCAGTGATCACAGCAAACCGGCCATCCCCGGTCACCGAGACGTTCTGAGTCACGTCGGGAGCCTCGGACCCGTACACAACGAGGAAAGACTCAAAAAGACCTTCTCCGCCCTCCAGGTGATGCGGAAGGAGCCAGCGTGACTTGCGAGAATGGTGAGGGGTGTCCAGTTTCATGGCCTTCACTCGGATCTACCTCTGTGGAAGCTGTGGAAAAAGTGTGAAGGTCAAACCCATAGCCACAGGCTCTGAGTCTGTTTGTAAGGTCTGGGAGAAAACTCAGCGGGTGCAGAGCATCTAAGGAGCGAAGGACACGTTTTCGCGTTTCGGTCGAGACCCTTCTTCTGTCTGAAGTTTGATGAAGAAGGGTCTCGACCCGAAAACGTGCCTAGGAAAGCAGAACCAGTTTCTTCAACGTTTAGAGTAATGTGTTCCCTCTAGAACCATCCCATGGTGTGGGAATGATGTTGTGAAACTGCACAGGGCGCAGAAAACATTTTCAAGGATGGTGCTGGGACCTGAAGGCTTGAGCTATCGGGAGAGGCTGAGCAAGCTGGGACATTATTCATTGGAGCACAGGACCATGAGGGGTGATCTTACAGAGATGCTCAAATTCATGAGGGGAATTCACCGGGTAGACGCACAGAGTCTCTTGCCCAGAGTGGAGGAATCGAGAACCAGGTGGACACAGGTTGAAGGTGAGGCTGGAATGATTTAATAGGAAAGTGAGGGGTAATATTTTCACACAAAGCGATGGTGAGTGTATGGAACGAGCTGCGTAAGGAGGCAGGTACTTTCGCAACGTTTAAGAAATATTTAGACAGGTACATGGACAGGACGGATTTGGAGGGATATGGGCCAAACGCAAGCAGGTGAGACTTGTGTAGATGGTGCATGTTGGTCACCATGGGCTGGTTGGGCCGAAGGGTCTGTTTCCTCGCTGTATGTCTGTGATGCTATCCATGGCGGGTGGGCTATGTGAGGGGTATCAGAGACAAGACCTACGTGAGTTGTGGAGGCACGAGCTGTTCAAGGATGGCCCTTGTGTGTGGGATATCCTGTCTTAGGAAATTGACCAAGTTATTTGAAGAGGTGACCAAGAAGGTAGATCGTGGCAGTGTGGTAGATGTTGTCTACATAGAACTTAGCAAACCCTTTGTCCAGGTTCCACATGAATGGTACTGTAGATCACATTACTCTATGACTGTCTGACGCCATAGAAATAGATTGGTTCTTTGCAACCACGAAGGAATTTGTAGTTTAGAAAAAAATGGAAAGACAATGAGAAGTCGGGTACCTTTGGTGGTGACGTGGGTGGTGAGGGGCTCGGTTTGCCC
This sequence comes from Okamejei kenojei, assembly GCA_035221665.1. Classification (NCBI taxonomy): domain Eukaryota; kingdom Metazoa; phylum Chordata; class Chondrichthyes; order Rajiformes; family Rajidae; genus Okamejei; species Okamejei kenojei. Next base: position 33,920,152 of record CM069160.1, read on the forward strand.
GCTGGCAGAGACCCCGTACACACGGACCGTGTAGGCGGTGCCAGGCCGCAGACCAGTGATCACAGCAAACCGGCCAACCCCGGTCACCGAGACGTTATGCGTCACGTCGGAGCCTCGGACCCCGTACACGACGAGGAAAGACTCAAAGACCTTCTCCGCCCTCCAGGTGATGCGGAAGGAGCCGGCGGTGACTTTCGAGAAGGTGAGGGCGTCCAGTTTCATGGCTTCACTCGGATCTACCTCTGTGGAAGCTGCGGAAGGAAATAAGTGTGAACGTCAAAGAAGCCACAGGCTCTGATGTCTCCGAGAAAGCAGAACCAGCCAACGTTTAGAGTAATGTGTTCCCTCTAGAACTACCCCATGGTGTAGGAATGATGTTGTGAAACTGGAAAGGGCGCAGAAAAGATTTTCAAGGATGGTGCTAGGACCTGAAGGCTTGAGCTATAGGGAGAGGCTGAGCAAGCTGGGACACTATTCATGGGAGCGCAGGACCATGAGGGAAGATCTTACAGAGATGCTCAAATTCATGAGGGGAATTCATCGGCTACTCACAATCTCTTGCCCAGAGTGGAGGAATGGAGAACCGGGTGGATACATGTTTGGGGTGAGGCGGGAATGATTTAACAGGAAACTGAAGGGTAATACTTTCACACAAACCATGGTGGGTGTGTGGAACGAGCTGACGGAGGAGGCAGGTACTTTCGCAACGTTTTAAGAAATATTTACACAGGGATATGGGCCAAACGCAAGCAGCTGGGACTTGTGTAGATGGGGCATGTTGCTCACTGTGGGCAGGTTGCGCCGAAGGGTCTGTGTCCACGCTGTATGACTGTGACATTATCCATGGCGGGTGAGCTATGCAGGGAGTTTCAGAGACAGGACCTACATGCGCTGTGGAGGTAAGAGCTGTTCAAGGATAGTCCCTGTCTGTGGGATGTCCTGTCTTAGGAAATTGACCAAGTTTTTGAAGAAGTTCAAAGAATAAACCTTGCAATTATAGACCTGTTAGTTTGACGTCAGTGGTGGGCAAATTAATGGAAAGGATACTTAGAGATAATATATATAAGCATCTGGATAAACAGGGTCTGATCAGGAACAGTCAACGTGGATTTGTGCCTGGAAGGTCATGTTTGACAAACCTTCTTGCATTTTTTGAAGCTGTTACTAGGGACATTGATGAGGGTAAAGCAGTGGATGTTGTCCTATATGGATTTCAGTAAGGCCTTTGACAAGTTCCCCATGGAAGGTTAAAAGCAAGATGGATGTTCACCAGTGGCTGAATGGGAGATGTCTATGGATTTGTCAGGTTGGAATTCATGGGTGTCAGGGATCTGTGTTGGTCCACTGTTGTTTGTCATGTACATCAATGATCTGGATGATGGGGTGGAAAATTGGATAAGTAAGTATGCAGATGATACTAAGATCGGTGGTGTTGTGGATAATGAAGTAGATTTTCAAAGTCTACAGAGAGATTTGGGCCATTTGAAAAGTGGTCAGATGGAGGCTGAAAGATGGCAGATGGAGTTTAATGCTGATAAGTGTGAAGTGCTACATCTTGGCAGGACAAATCAAAATAGGACGTACATGGTAAATGGTAGGGAAGTTGAGGAATGTTGTGGAACAGAGATCTAGGAATAGCTGTGCATAGTTCCCTGAAGGTGGAATCGCATGTAGATAGGTGGTAAAGTGTGATAGTAAAGAAAGCCTTTGGTGTGCTGACCTTTATAAATCAGAGCATTGAATATCGGAGCAGGGAAGTTAATGTTAAAAATGAACAAGGCATTGGGGAGACCAATTCTGGAGTATGGTGTACAATTTTTGGTCGCCTAATTATAGGAAGGATGTCAACACAATAAGAGAGAGCACAGAGCAGATTTACTAGAATGTTGCCTGGGTTCCAGCAACTATGTTACAGAGAAAGGTTGAACAAGTTAAGGTCTTTATTCTTTGGAGCGCGGAAGGTTAAGGGGGGACTTGATTGAGGTCTTTAAAAAGATGAAAGGGATAGACAGAGTTGACGTGGATAAGCTTTTCCCATTGAGGGTAGGGAAGATTCAAACAAGAGGGCATGACATGAGAATTAAGGGACAGAGGTTTATGGGTAACGTGAGGGGCAACTTCTTTACTCAGAGGATGGTGCTGTGTGGAATGAGCTTCCAGCAGAGGTGGTGGAGGCAGGATCGATTTTAACATTTAAAAGTAAAGTGGATAGGTATATGGACGGGAAGGGAAGGGAGGGGTATGGTCTGAGTGCAGGTAGATGGGACTAGGGGAAAACAAATGGTCGGCACGGACTGGAAGGGCCGAGAGGGCCTGTTTCCGTGCTGTAATTGTTATATGGTTAAATGGTTATAAGTGATCAAGAAGGTAGATGGTGGCAGTGTGGTAGATGTTGTCTACATAGACTTTAGCAAAATCTTCATCCAGGTACCACATGAATGGTACTGTAGATCACATTACTCTATGACTGTCTGTCGGCATAGAAACAGATTGGTTCTTTGCAACCACGAATGAATTTTTAGAACAGTATAAAATGGAAAGACGAGGTGAAGTGCGGTACCTTTGGTGGTGACGAGGGTGGTGAGGGGCTTGGTTTGCCCCGCTGGCAGAGACCCCGTACACACGGACCGTGTAGGCGGTGCCCGGCCGCAGACCAGTGATCACAGCAAACCGGCCAACCCCGGTCACCGAGACGTTCTGAGTCACGTCGGAGCCTCGGACCCCGTACACAACGAGGAAAGACTCAAAGATCTTCTCCGCCCTCCAGGTGATGCGGAAGGAGCCGGCGGTGACTTGCGAGAAGGTGAGGGCGTCCAGTTTCATGGCCTCACTCGGATCTACCTCTGTGGAAGGAACAGACACTGGTGGAGGTGTCATTTCTGACGCAGTGGCGTTGATCGATGGGGAGCTTTTATTCCATATTCTTCCTAGATGTTATCGGGCAACTGAACCGTCCTCTCACCAACTAGAGAGCGGCCCTGACCTCCCATCTACCTCATTGGAGACCCGTGCACTATGTTTAATTGGACAACTGGACTATCTTGCAGCAAACATCATTCCCTTTATACTGTATCTGTGCACAGTCGATGTCTTGAATGTAACTATGTATAACAAAGAGCCGATGGTTTAAATCGAAGGTAGACACAAAATGTCTGAGTAACTCAACATTTGAGGCATCGTCTCTTGAGAGAAGGAATGGGCGACGTTTCGGGCCGAGACCCCTCTTCAGACTGCTGTCAGGGGAGGGGGGGGGGGACAGAGATAGAATGTAGTCGGAGACAGTCAGACTGGTGGGGGAACTGGAAAGGGCGAGGGGGAGGAGGGAGAAAGCAAGGGCTATATACATTTAGAGAAGTCATTGTGCCATACCGCTGGTGTGTAAACTACCCAAGCTAAATATAAGGTGCTATTCCTCCAATTTGCACTGGACTCACTCTGAAAATGGAGGAGGCCCATGACAGAGAGATCAGATTGGGAATGGGAGGGGGAGTTGAAGTGCTGATCCACCGGGAGATCAGGTAGGTTAAGGCGGACTGAGCGGAGGTGTTCAGTAAAACGATCGCCGATGCAGAGGGAAAAAAAAAATCAGTGACACGCTCATGTAATCATGTATTGTCTTTCCACTGACTGGATAGCATCAAGGGAATGCCATGCTTTTAACTGTACTCGTTACATGTGACAATGGTAAACTAAATATTCACAGTTTACAAAGTAATGCATTATTCACAAATGGTATGAATGCACTTTAACAGCGACCACCAGAGTACTGTGTGTTGTCCAGCCTTATCCACCACTCTGTAAAACCGAACCCCCCAACCCCTCCCCCTCGCTTGTCCCCTTCACTCCCCATCCCTTCGCCCCCCCCGTCCCCCTCCGCCGCCCCCCCTCCCCCCCCCCCCCCCCGTCCCCCCCCCCCCCCCCCCGTTGGCGACCAGCATTAACGGAAGGCCTCCAGAGCACCTATGGAACTATGCTCCCACCTATAGAAGTTGGGAGAGTCGGTTCACATATGTCCACAATGTTGCGATGCCATATTTACAGGATTGTGTTTAGCTTTGGGAACCATGTTATAGGAGGGATGTCGTCAGCCTAGAACTGATTCAGAGAAGATTGATGAGGACGTTGCCGGGGCTAGTAGGTGTGAGCTACAGGGAGAGGTGAGGCAGACTGGGACCTTATTCCTTGCAGTGCAGGAGGATGAGGAGTTTGATCTTACAGAGCTGTATTAGATCACGAGAGGAATTGATAGGGTCGATGCTTTTTTCCCCAGAGTAGGGGAATTAAGAATCAGAGGACATATGTTTAAGGTGAGAGGGGAAAGATTTCTTTGAAGCCTCTAGGGCAGCTATGGATTACGCAGAGGGTGGTGGGTGTATGGAACGAGCTGCCAGAGGAGGCAGTTGAACCAGGTACTCCAACAACATTTAACAATCATTTGGGTACATGGATACGATGGGTTTAGAGGGATATGGGCCTAACGCAGGCAGGTGGGATTCGTGCACATGGGTAATCTTTCACATGGGGTATCTTGGGCGGCATGGGCAAGTTGGGCTGAAGGGCCTCGCTGTGGACACGCGGGCACGGACATGTGTCTGGAAGATGGACGGCAGTTGACTTGGGTAGACTGTCTGTTGCCCGGACAGTAGGCAATGGACAATAGGTGCAGGCCCTTCGAGCCAGCACCGCCATTCAACGTGTTCATGGCTGATCATCCACAATCAGTTCCCCGTTCCTGCCTTCTCCCCATATCCCCTGACACCGCTATCTTTAAGAGCTCTATCTAGCTCTCGCTTGAAAGTATCCAGAGAACCGGCCTCCACCGCCCTTGCAGAGGCAGAGAATTTCACAGAGTAAGAGAGAACTGCAGATGCTTGTTTAAATCGAAGATAGGCACAAACATGGTGGAGTAACTCAGCGGGCGAGGCGGCATCTCTGGAAGGAAGGAACGGGCGACGTTTCGGGTCGACACCCTTCTTCAGACTGAAATGTCGCCCATTCCTTCCCTGCAGAGATGCTGCCTCACCTGCTGACTTACTCCAGCATTTGGTGTCTACCCATGAGTGAGAACCTTGAGGAGGCCCAGGTGCTAACCGTTAGGGTGATCTATCCAGCCACCCCACCCGCCAACCCATCATGTTCCAAAATTCTAAGAATAAAATAACGCCATTTAGCCCATCAAGTCTACTCCGCCATTACAATCATGGCTGATCTATCTGTTCCCCTGATCGATGCGGAAGGCTTTCCTGGCAGTGAGCTGGGAGAGATGGGAGCTGTAATATAAAAGGAGAGACTATGGGATGCCGGATACCTTTGGTGGTGACGAGGGTGGTGAGGGGCTCGGTTTGCCCGCTGGCAGAGACCCCGTACACACGGACCGTGTAGGCGGTGCCAGGCCGCAGACCAGTGATCACAGCAAACCGGCCAACCCCGGTCACCGAGACGCTCTGCGTCACGTCGGAGCCTCGGACCCCGTACACCACGAGGAAAGACTCAAAGACCTTCTCCGCCCTCCAGGTGATGCGGAAGGAGCCGGCGGTGACTTGCGAGAAGGTGAGGGCGTCCAGTTTCATGGCTTCACTCGGATCGACCTCTGTGGAAGGAACAGACACTGTTGGAGAGTGTACAAGGATAGACGACAATGCTGCAGAAACTCAGCGGGTGAGGCAGCATCTATGGAGCGAAGGAAATAGGCGACCTTTCGGGTCGAGACCCTTCTTCAGACTGATGTGGGGTGGGGCGGCGGGTGGGGGTCGGGAAGAAGAAAGGAAGAGGGGGAGACTGTGGACTGTGGGAGAGCTGGGAAGGGGAGGGGAAAGGAGGAGAAAGCAGGGACCACCTGAAATTGGAGAAGTCAATGTTCATGCCGCTGGGGTGCAAACTACCCAAGCGATATATGAGGTGCTGCTCCTCCAATTTTCGGCGGGCCTCACTCTGTTCTGTAGTTTTTGCACAATCCCGCAGGCAAAGCCACTTTCATTTCACTGCAGATCTTGTATATGTATGTGACAAATAAACGTGACTTGACTTGACTACTGTGTTATCAGCGTTATCCACGACACTCTCGTCTGCCCAAGCGAAATTCAAGTGCTTTGTGGAATTCCCTGCCACAGAGGGCAGTGGAGGCCAAATCACTGGATGGATTCAAGAGAGAGTTAGATAGAGCTCTAGGGGCTAGTGGAATCAAGGGATATGAGGTTAAAGCAGGCACGGGTTATTGATTGGGGACGATCAGCCATGATCACAATGAACGACGGTGCTAACTCGAAGGACCGAATGGCCTCCTCGTGCACCTATTTTCCATGTTTCTATGTTTCTAAGCTGTGGCGTGCCGGTCGTTGAAGACTGGCGGGTGAAGGCAGGGCGGAGGGCAAGACAGTGAACTTCGCTTCACCCATCCAAAACCAGACGCACTGGAGGATGAATGTCCCCATCTGCCAAGCAGCAGGGCTGGCCCCAGGGATGAAAACGCTGGCCAGCTCCACTCCAGATGCTGGCATTCCTCTGTGCAGACGTCAAAGATGAAGGAGAGGAAAGATTGTTACGGGATGGAAAATCTGCATTGATCAGTGGCGGTCCCTCTGTTTTTTTCTGTTACACACATTAGTGATCTGGAAGGAAGGATGGGTGATCTAATCAGCCCCTTTGCCAATGTCGCGGGAACTGGTGGAGGCGTGAACAGCGAGGCAGATGTGAAAAGATGCAGCGTGATAGAGTGTCACCGAGTCGTGGAGGGTCAGAGTGTACCGGTCCCCGGATTAGTACGGGTGCCAGGGGTGATTGGGGGAAGGTATGAGAAGGTTACGAGGGAGAGATAGATCAGCCATGATTGAATGGCAGAGTAGACTTGATGGGCCGAAGGGTCCAATTCTTCTCCTATCACATGAGCTCGCAGTCAGATCGCCCTGCGCGGGGAAGCCTGAGATCCCTCCCCCCCCCCCCTCCCCCCCACGCCCCAGATGCAGGAGATCCTCCCGCCCTCCCACCCACCCCTATGCCCCCCCCCCCACACCCCCCCACCCCCCCCCCCCCCCCCGATGCAGGATCTTGACCGCCCCGACGTGGAGGGCCCAAACGCCGCCGGCTACGGGAGCCAAGATCGCCACATCAACATAGAAACATAGAAAAATAGGTGCAGGAGTAGGTTTCCCACGCTGATGACTCTCTGACTCCCTACTGAGTCTATGGACTCTCTGATCCTCTCCGAGCCTGCAACCGCCATTTCAATATGATCATGGCTGATCATCCCAACTCTGTATCCCGTACCTGCCTTCTCTCCATACCCCCTGATCCCTTTAGCCACAAGGGCCACATCTAACTCCCTCTTGAATATAGCCAATGAACTGGCCTCAACTACCCTCTGTGGCCGAGAATGCCAGAGACTCATCACTCTTTGTGTAAAGAATATTTTCCTATTAAAGGTATTTTTCGGTATTAAAAGGTATTTCCCCTTTTCCTTAGACTGTGACCCCTTGTTCTGGACTCCCCCAACATCGGAACAATCTTCCTGCATCTAGGTTGTCCAACACCTCAAGAATTTTGTAAGTTTCTATAAGATCCCCCCTCAATCTTCTAAATTCCAGTCAGTACAAGCCGAGTCTATCTGGTCTTTCTTCATATGGAAGTCCCGACATCCCAGGAATCAGTCTGGTGACCCCCCCCCCCCCCCCCCCCCCCCCCCCCCCCCCCCCTCTATGGCAATAACGTCTTTCCTCAGATTTGGAGACCAAAACCGTACGCAATACTCCAGGTGTGGTCTCACCAAAACCCTGTACAACTGCAGTAGAACCTCCCTGCTCCTATACTCAAATCCTTTTCAAGGGAAGGCTCGAGGCCCCCGACCGCGGAAGAACAAAGAAGGGAAGAGATTGAACTTTTTCGCCTTCCATCACAGTGAGGAATGTGGAGGAGTCACTGTGGTGGATGTTTATGTTAAAATGTATTTTGTGTGTTCTGTTTCGCAAGACCATGACAAATTGAACTCCTCTACTTGGCTAATAAAGTATATTTATGATTATGAGATGGTCAGAGAGGATCAGAGAGAGTCATAGACTCAGAGGGAGTCAGAGAGTCATCAGCGTGGAAACAGGCCCTTCGGCCGAACTTGCCCACACTGACCAACAGTTGGAAACCTGGGAAAAGATATGGCTGGCTGACATTAATCAGGTAAAGCATGCTAGATCAGATGGAAGGGGAAAGTATACGGTGAATGGCAGGGTGCTTCTCGACATTGATGTGCAGAGGGCTCTCGGGGCGCAAGTCCCGAGCTCTCTGACAGTGGCAACACGAGTGGATCGGATGGTAATGAAGTCACACAAAATGCCTGCCTCATAGGTCGAGGCATGGGGTAGAAAAACTAGGATGTCATGTTGCAGCTGTGCACAAGTTGGCTGCAGAGAGGCAGGTGCAGGTGAGTGAGAGGGAGGCGCAGGTGAGTGAGAGGGAGGCGCAGGTGAGTGAGAGGGAGGCGCAGGTGAGTGAGAGGGAGGCGCAGGTGAGTCAGAGGGGGGTATATGGGCATCTGAAGGAAGTACAGGTCAGCCCAGATGAAGCAGGTTACCTGTGGAGGCCTCGGTGGTGAGCGATGCAGAGGCACATGTGTTCGGGTGGACGCAGGTGACTTGGGGGGTGGTGGGGGGGGGGGGCGCAGGTGAGTCAGGGAGGGACAGGTGAGTCGGTGGGACGCAGTGAATCTGGGTGGACAGGTGAGGGTGTGAGATCGGGGGTGCGCAGGTGAGTCGGGGAGGCGCAGGTGAGTCGGGAAGGGGCAAGTGAGGTACGGGAGGGGGGCAGGTGAGTCGGGGAGGAGCGAGTGAGTCGGGGAGGGGGCGGGTGTGTGGGGGGGGGGGGGGGGATTGGGCGGTGAGTGGGGGGTGAGTCGGGGAGGGGGCAGGTGAGTCGCGGGAGGGGGGGAAGGGAGTCGGGGAGTCGGGGGGGCAGGCGAGGTCGGGGAGGGGCAGGGTGAGTCGGGGAGGAACAAGTGAGTCGGGGAGAGGCAGGTGAGTTGGGGGGACACAGGTGAGTCTGCGAGGGACGGATGAGTCTGAGAGGGACAGGTGAGTCGGGGAGGGGTAGGTTGAATCGGGGAGAGGTTAGGCGAGTCGGGGAGGGACAGGTGAGTCTGGGATAGCGCATTGTCTTTTCTTCCACCATCCTTCCCCTGGTGGAGTCTGGCAGGGGACAGGTGAGCCCGGCGGGAGCAGGTTACCTGTGGAGGCCTCGGTGGTGAGCGGTGCGGAGCGGCCGGTGGCGGTCAGCCCGTAGAGAGTGATGGTGTAGCGGGTGGAAGGGTTCAGACCCGTGAGCAGTGCGTGACGGAGATCCCCGCCCACGGTGACGTTCCGCGTGTCCTCGCCCACCGCTCGGTACTCGACCAGGAACCAGGCGTAGCCCCCCGCAGACTCCCACCACACCCGCAGCGAACTCGCCGTGACGTTCGACACAGTCAGACCGGAGATTGTTGGGGACACTGCTGGGGGCAGCGGGGCGAGGTGTGGGGGGGGGTGGGAGAGTTGGGGGTGGTGGGGGGGGGGGGAGGAGTGTGGGGGGGGGAGGTGGGAAGGGAAAGTGATGGGGGGGGGAGAGGAAGAGTGGGGAGATGAGAGAGAGGGGGAGATGAAGAGGGGGGGGGGGAGATGAAGAGGGGGAGATGAAGAGGGGGGAGATGTTGAGGGAGATGAAGGGGGGGGGTGAGGGGGGGAGGAAGAGGGGGGAGGAAGAGGGGGGGGGGGGAGAGTGTGTGAGGGGGGGGGGGAGAGAGTGTGACCGGGGGGGAGAGAGAGAGAGTGGGCGAGGGAAGAAAGAGTGGGGGGTTAGAGAGTGTGGGAGGAGGGAGCGTCAGGGTGAGAGAGTGGGGGGGAGAGTGATGGTGAGAGAGAGTGATGGGGAATAAAGGGAGGGGGAGGGGGGGAAGAGGAAACAAGAGGGGTAAAAAAAACAGAGGGAGGGGGGGAGGGGGAGGGGTTTTAAAGAGGGAGGGGGAATGGAGGGGGCGGCCGGAAAGGGGGGAAGGGGGAGGAACGGAGGGCGGCGGGGGGGAGAGGTGGGGGATGGGGGAGGGGTGAGGTGGGGGGATGGGGCGAGAGAGTGGGAGGGAGAGAGAGTGGAGGGAGTGGGAGGGAGTGGGGAGAGCTTCTGTGTGGGAGGGAGAGGAGAGAGTCCGAGGGATAGAGAGAGTCAGCGGAGAGAGAGAGAGGGGGACGGCATGAGGGTGAAGTGCAGAGAGAGAGAGTCACAGAAGGGAAGTGTGAGAGGGGTAGAGAGTGTCGGGGGTAGTGTGACGGGTAGAGAGAATGGGGCGAGGGGGAGGAGGAAGAGAGAGCGAGTCAGAGGGAAGGAATATCCGTCAATATCTCTCCGTCACTGGTCCCATCCCCCTTTCTTCACTCACCTCCCTCTCTCCACCCCTCCCTCCCCCTACGCACTTACCTCACCCACCCTCTCCTTCCCCCCACCTCACTCACCCCCTCCTTCTCTCCACACCCCTTCCTTCTCTCCTCTCCCCACCCTCACCCACCCCTCCTTCCATCCCCACCGCCCACCATTTCCCCCACCCCCACCCTTGCCTGGCGGAGTAAGCGCTGCGACGGTTCCACGGTACCTGCGGTGGTGATGTGGGTGGTGAGGGGTTGTGTCCGCTTGGTCCCGGAGATCCCGTAGACATAGATGATGTATTTGGTGGATGGAAGGAGCCCCGCGATCAGGTACGCTCGCTTCCCGCCCGGCACCGTCACGTTGCGTCTCTCTTCCGACCCCTGCACCCAATATTGGATCAAGTAGGAGTCAAAGGTGGTGAATGTTGTCCAGGAGAGGCGGACCGAGCTGGTCGTGGGGTCGGACGCCGATAGGCTGCCCAGTCCGGCGGTGGCTTTGTCCGTGGTGGCTGTAGATAGAGACCGGAGGTATTATAGACCATAGACAATAGGTGCAGCAGTAGGCCATTCAGCCCTTCGACCCAGCACCCACATTCACTTTGATCATGGCTGATCATCCACAATCAGTACCCCGTTCCTCCCTTCTCCACATATCCTCTGACTCCGCTATCTTTAAGAGCTCTATCTAACTCGCTCTAGAAAGCATCCAGAGAATCGGCCTCCACCGCCTCCTGAGGCAGAAATTCCACAGATTACCCTCCGTGGGAATTTACCTCGTGAACCTCCCTGCGGTTCTACAGGGCCCTAGTCAGACCACACCTGGAGTATTGTGTGCAGTTTTGGTCCCCTAATTTGAGGAAGGACATTCTTGCTATTGAGGGAGTGCAGCATAGGTTTACAAGGTTAATTCCCGGGATGGCGGGACTGTCATATACTGAGAGAATGGAGCGGCTGGGCTTGTACACTCTGGAATTTAGAAGGATGAGAGGGGATCTTATTGAAACATATAAGATTGTTAAGGGTTTGGACACGCTAGAGGCAGGAAACATGTTCCCGATGTTGGGGGAGTCCAGAAGCAGAGGAAGCAGAAGCAGGGGCCACAGTTTAAGAATAAGGGGTGAGCCATTTAGAACGGAGACGAGGAAACACCTTTTCACCCAGAGATTTGTGAATCTGTGGAATTCTCTGCCTCGGGCAGTGGAGGCCATTTCTCTGGATGCTTTCACGAGAGAGCTAGACAGAGCTCTTAAAGAAAACGGAGTCAGGCGATATGGGGAGAAGGCAGGAACGGGTTACTGATTGTGGATGGTCAGCCATGATCACAGTGAATGGAGATGCTGACTCGAAGTCTATTGTTGATGCCACCCTCTGTGTGGAAATGTTTACTGTGTATTCAGTGGCTTTTGAAGACAGGAATGTGCCGATGTCCTTCCAAGGAAAACTCCCGGACAAAGCTGTCCGCAAAACAAAGTCTCCTGGCTCGCCCACAGTGGCGGCGCCTTCAGTGGTGAGAGGTCGTGGCTGCGTTCCCAGCGAGAGGGGAAGGGGGTGGCCGGGATCATGTGGGGAGGCTGCAGAAACTGGGAAATCTTCCGCAGCAGAGGGACTTAGAGGATTGAAGTTTCCAGGGAGAGTTGCGGACGCAGCCGAGTGGCCCCCCATCCCCCCCCCGCAAAAACCACCACAATCGCAAAAACCAACCTCCCTTCCATTGACTCCATCGACACCTCGCCAAGGACGCCGACATTATCAAGGACCAGCCTCATTCCTGGTCGCTCCCTCTTCCCCCCCCTCTCCCATCAGGCAAGTGGAACAGTGTTTTAAAGAACGCACAGCCCCAGATTCAGGGACAGTTTCTTCCCGGCTGTTACTAGACAACTTGACCACGCCCTCAGCAACTGGAGAGCAGTTGAAACCCACTATCTACCTCATTGGAGACCCTTGGACTATCTGTAATTGAGCTTTCCTGGACTTTAGACAATAGACAATAGGTGCAGGAATAGGCCATTCGGCCCTTCGAGCCAGCACCGCCATTCAATGTGATCATGGCTGATCATCCCAAATCAGTACCCCGTTCCTGCCTTCTCCCCATATCCCCTGACTCCGCTATTTTTAAGAGCCCTATCTAGCTCGCTTTTGAAAGTATCCAGAGAACCGGCCTCCACCGCCCTCGGCAGAGAATTCCACAGACTCAGAACGCTCTGGGTGAAAAAGTGTTTCCCCTTTATCTTGCCGTGCGCTCCACTCCCTTTATCGTGTATCTGTACGCTATGGCCGGCTTGATGTAATCATGTACAGTCTATTCATTGAGAAAAATCAGCAAACATCTTTTCACTGGACCCCTGTGTAAAAAAAAACACTTGACCCGCACGTCTCATTTAAACTTCCCCTTCTCACCTTACAGCACTTGACATTCCACGCTGGGGAAAAAAGGTTCTGACTATCTATCCTATCTATCCCTCTCATAATTTTATACACTTCTATCAAGCTCCGAAGTGAAGGATAAATCTTTGTCCAAACTCTTCCTGTAGCTAATATCCTTTAATCCAGGCAGCATTCTGGTAATCTGACTAAAGGGCGAAAGGCCTGGATAGATTTAATGTGGAGAGGATGTTTCCACCAGTGGGAGTCGAGGACCAGAGACGACAGTCTCAGAGCATAAAGGATATACAAAGGAAATGAGGAAGACTTGCTTTAGTCAGACGGTGGTGAATCTGTGGAATTCATCTCCACTAACGGCTGTGGAGGACAAGTCAGTGGATATGTTTAAAGGCGAGTTTGATAGGTTCTTGATTAGTGCGGGTGTCAGGGCTTATGGGGAGAAGGCAGGAGAATGGGGTTGGGAGGGAAAGATAGATCAGCCATGATTGAATACCGGAGTAGACTTCATGGGCCGAATGGCCTAATTCTGCCATTTTCTAAAGAGGTGCTGGCTGACCAGAGTCTGTGGATTTCTATGTCTCAGAGGCCGGTTCTCTGGATGCTTTCAAGAGAGAGCTAGATAGGACTCTTAAAGATAGCGGAGTCAGGGGATATGGGGAGAAGGCAGGAACGGGGTACTGATTGGGGAATATCAGCCATGATCACGTTGAATGGCGGTGCTGGCTCGAAGGGCCGAATGGCCTACCCTGCAACTATTGACTATTGTCTATTGCCAGATGAGGTACTCGAGCACTTTGTCACCATCTTGGGCATAAGAGCCTAGAACATTTGAACGGAACTTCCTCTGCACCCAACCCTTGCTGAGGGGGGCAAGGGAAAGTTACTTTGAGACTTGAAGCACCTCCCTAACCCCCCCCCCCCCCCCCCCCCCACACTTGAAATGGAAGGCGCCTTTCCAATTGTTGTAACACTTGCCAATTGCCAAAGGGCATTGATTTAAGAGGGTTGGCAGACACAACAATTACCACATGAGGAAACATTTTCAGGGGATGCACGCTAACAGGATCAGTCAAATTCCCAAAATAAATTGGTTTAGTGCTGGCATGCTCATCAGCCAAAGTGTCGAGTATAGACGTTAAGAAGCCGTGTTGCAGTTGCCGTCTATATTATGTTGGCGAGGCCGAATTTGGAGTATTGTGTTCAGTTTTGGGCACCGTGTTATACGAAAGATGTTGTCAAGCTGGAGAAGTGTGCAGAGAAGATTTACGAGGATGTTGCCTGGATGTTCTGTGCGAAGAGGTTGAGTCGGCTGGGCCTCTATCCCTTGGAGCACAGGAGGACGAGGGGTGATCTTATAAAGGTGTACATAATCATGAGAGGAATAGATCGGGTAGATGCACAGAGTATCTTGCCCAGGGTAGGGGAATCGAGGACCAGAGGACACAGGGTAAAGGTGAGGGGGGGCGGGGGGGGGGGGGAGTTTTATTAGGAACCTGAGGGGTAACTGTCTCATGCAGAGGGTGGTGGGTGTATGGAACGAGCTGCCAGAGGAGGTAGTTGGGGCTGGGACTATTGCAAAGGTTAAGAAACGTTTAGACAGGTACATGGATAGGACAGGGTTTGCAGGGATATGTGCGATATACAAGGAGATGGGACTAGTGTAGACAATAGACAATAGGTGCAGTAGCAGGCCATTCGTCCCTTCGAGCCAGCAACGCCATTCAATATGATCATGCCTGATCACCCACAATCCGTACCCCGTTCCTGCCTTCTCCCCATCTCCCCTGACTCTGTTATCTTTAAGAGCTCTATATAACTCTTTTAAGAGCTCTATCTAAGATGGGGCATGGAGCAAAGAGGTCCTTCTGCAGTTATACAGGGCCATAGTGAGACCACACCTGGAGTATTGTGTGCAGTTTTGGTCTCCAAATTTGAGGAAGGACATTCTTGCTAATGAGGGAGTGCAGCGTAGGTTCACCAGGTTAATTCCCGGGATGGCGGGACTGTCATATGCTGTGAGAATGGAGCGGCTGGGCTTGTACACTCTGGAGTTTAGAAGGGTGTGAGGGAGGGGATCTTATTGAAACATATCAGATTATTAAGGGTTTGGACACGCTAGAGGCAGGAAACATGTTCCCGATGTTGGGGGAGTCCAGAACCAGGGGCCACAGTTTAAGAATAAGGGGTAAGCCATTTAGAACGGAGAAGAGGAAACACTTTTTCACAGAGAGAGTCGTGAGTCTGTGGAATTCTCTGCCTCAGAGGTCGGTGGAGGCCAATTCACCTTCAAGAGAGAGCTAGATGGAGCTTTTAAAGATAGCGGAGTCAGGGGATATGGGGAGAAGGCAGGAACGGGGTACTGATTGTGGATGATCAGCCATGATCACAGTGAATGGCGGTGCTGGCTGGAAGGGCCGAGTAGACGGTAGACAATAGGTGCAGGAGTAGGCGATTCGGCCCACGGAATGGCCTACTCCTGCACCTATAGTCTATTGTCTATTGGCCAACACCTCGCACGCATCTGTATTAAACTCCACAAACCATTCCTCAGCTCAACTTGACCAATTGGTCAAGACCCTGCTGTAATATTTGATGAATAGAATCACTATCTAACACACCACCCAGTTTAGGGTCCTCTGCAAATAGCGTTGTTAATCAGTTCTGATGTATCAGCGACTGAGTTACCTGTGGTGGTGAGGGGCTTGGTCCGCTGGCCGGAGGTGACCCCGAACAGGTGGAGGGTGTAGGTGGTACCGGCCCCGAGGCCGGAGATGACCGTGAACCTCAGGTCTCCGTTCACCTTGACCTTCCGCACGGCCTTGGAGCCGTCCACGGCGTAGTGGATGAGGAAGGAGTCAAACTGCAGGTCCGTGGTCCAGACCAGCCGCAGGGAGCTGTCCGTGATGTCCGAGACAACGAACGTATCCGCTTTCCCAAACCTGGTCTTCTCCAGCGCAGCTGGACGGGAAAGGAGGCCGGAATAAGGGGGTTTGAAAGGCCCTGTGAGGAGAGCGCCGCACTGTGTGGGGGGGCGGTGAGGGAGCGCCGCACCGTGGGAGGGGCTGTGAGGGAGCGCTGCGCTGTGTGGGGGGCGGTGAGGGAGCGCCGCGCTGTGTGTGGGGGGCGGTGAGTGAGGGAGCGCCGCGCTGTGTGGGGGGGCGGTGAGGGAGCGCCGCACTGTGAGGGGGCGGTGAGGGAGCGCCACGCTGTGTGGGGGGGCGGTGAGGGGCGCCGCACTGTGGGGGGGGCGGTGAGGGAGCGCCGCGCTGTGTGGGGCGGTGAGGGGAGCGCCGCACCGTGGGGGCGGTGAGGGAGCGCCGCGCTGTGGGATGGGCGGTGATAGAGCGCCGCACTGATGGGGGGGGGGGGCGGTGAGGGAGCGCCGCACCATGGGAGGGGCGGGTTGAGGGAGCGCCGCGTTATGAGAGGGGCGGTGGGGAGCGCCGCATGGGAGGGCCGAGCGATATGAGGTGCGGTGGGGAGCGCCGCGTTGTGGGATGGGCGGTGAGGGAGCGCCGCGCTGTGGGAGGGGCGATGAGGGAGCGCCGCACCATGGGAGGGGCGGTGTGAGGGAGCGCCGCGTT
Source organism: Okamejei kenojei (assembly GCA_035221665.1). Taxonomy (NCBI): domain Eukaryota; kingdom Metazoa; phylum Chordata; class Chondrichthyes; order Rajiformes; family Rajidae; genus Okamejei; species Okamejei kenojei. The sequence goes on from CM069160.1 coordinate 33,936,488, forward strand.
GTGAGAGGGGCGGGTGAGGGACTGTGTGTTGGGCGGTGAGGGGCGCGGCGGGTGAGGGAGCGCCCCGCTGGGATGGACGGTGAGGGAGCGCCGCACTGTGGGAGGGGCTGTAAGTGAGGGAGCGCCGCGCGTGTGGTGGGCGGTGAGGGAGCGCGTTGTGGGAGGGGGGTGAGGGAGCGCGCTGTGGGAGGGGCGGTAGTGAGGGAGCGCCCGCGCTGGGGAGGGGCGGTGAGGGAGCGCCGCACCGTGGGAGGGGCGGTGAGGGAGCGCCGCGTTGTGGGAGGGGCGGTGAGGGAGCGCCCCGTTGTGGGAGGGGCGGTGAGGGAGCGCCCCGTTGTGGGGGGGCGGTGAGGGAGCGCCGCACTGTGGGGGGGGGTGAGGGAGCGCCGCACTGTGGGGGGGGTGTGAGGGAGCGCCACGCTGTGTGGGGGGGCGGTGAGGGAGCGCGCCGCACTGTGGGGGGCGGTGAGGGAGCGCCGCGCTGTGTGGGGGGCGGTGAGGGAGCGCCGCACTGTGGGGGGGCGGTGAGGGAGCGCCGCACTGATGGGGGGGGGCGGTGAGGGAGCGCCGCACCATGGGAGGGGCGGTTGAGGGAGCGCCGCCGGGAGGGGCGGTGAGGGCGCCCCGTTGTGGGAGGGGCGGTGAGGGGGGAGGGAGCGCCCCGTTGTGTGAGGGAGAGGGGCGGTGAGGGAGCGCCCCGTTGTGGGAGGGGCTGGGTGAGGGAGCGCCCCGTTGTGAGGGGGAAGGGGCGGTGAGGGGGGGGCGCGCCCCGTTGTGGGAGAGGCGGTATGAGGGAGTGAGGGAGGCCCCGCACCGTGGGAGGGGCGGTGAGGGAGCGCGCCGGTTGTGGGAGGGGCGGTAGTGAGGGAGGGGGGTGTACAGAGGCGATCGAGGGTTAGCGATGGAAATGACCCACAGAGATTCCCTCCCCCCCGCGCCCCGTCGCCCCGTCGCCCCGGAGCCGGTACCTGTGGCGGCGACAAGCGAGTAGGGTTGGGTACGTCGGCCCCCCTCTATCCCGTACAGCCGGAACGAGTAGCGGGTCCCCGGCGCCAGGCCGCCGAGCAGAAGCGACTGGAAGCGGCCGCGGACCGAGCGCTCCATCCAGCGGCCCGAGCTGCCCGCCATCCGGTACTGCACCAGCACCGAGTCAAAGCTGCCGCCCGCCACCCGCCAGCCCAGCCGCAGGCTCCGAGCCGTCACCTCCCTCGTCGCCACATCCCGCAGCACGGCCGCTCCCGCGGCTGGGGGAGAGAGAGGAGAGTGAGGGAGCCCTCCCCACAGCGTGGCACCTCCCTACACCTCACCCTCACCCCCTCCCCACAGCGTGGGACTCCCCCATCCGCGACCTCTTGACCAGTCACTGCCCCAGCGAAGCTTTCACTAGGACGACCCGCACACAAATACCCAACTCCATGGACCCTGGATCACCCTCATCTCCGGGTTTAACACCCCCACCCACACCCGCCTGCCATCACCATCTGCAACCCCCACCCCCCCCCCCGCCCCGCTCCTTCCACGGACACCCCCAAAGAATTCTCCACCGCCTGAAGCACCCCCCACCCACTCGCCCCCCCCCTCCCCCATCCTGGGACACGGCCGAACCTTTCCCATCGAACAGTTCCATTCCTCTCACTACCCCCCCCTCCCCCCCCCCCCCCCCCCCCATCTCCCTCACCTCCTTTCCCAAATCTAACCCCAAGTTAGATAGAGCTCATAGGGATAGGAGTTAGATAGAGTTCTTAGGGATAGCGGAGTCAGGAGGTATGGGGAGAAGGCAGGAACGGGGTACTGATTGGGGATGATCAGCCATGATCACAGTGAATGGCAGGTGCTGGCTCGAAGGTCCGAATGGCCTCCTCCTGCACCCACTGTCTATTGTAATTCCGAGACCCTCAAACAAGGGAAGGGATGGCATCCCAGGAGGAGGGGGGTGGGTGGGGCACAAGGTTTACAAGGGTGCCTGGTGTAATGCTAGTTTTGGCAAAACAGTTTTTCCAGCCGTTCATAAATTGAAGGACCTGAAATTGGTCTTACTCCGTTTCTTTTTTTTTTTTCCCAAGAACACCCGGACACCGTACAAATCCCGAAAGTTCCATTTTGTATATATATCTATTCTGAGGTGGGGGAAAACAAACTTCCATGCATGTGAGGGACACACAGGTGTAGAGGCCGCGGGTCACGTAAGTCACATCAAACCCGCCAGGTATACCTGAACACACCTGTGCAACATCCTAGCAAACATTAAAGGCTTCAGGTGGCTCTGGAATTAGTTGAATAATCCCAAGCTAGTTCGGTGATATGTGCAATTGTCCATTCTTATTGAGTGGTTTGGACACGCTAGAGGCAGGAAACATGTTCCCGATGTTGGGGGAGTCCAGAACCAGGTTTAAGAATAAGAGGTAAGCCATTTAGAACATAGATGAGGTAACACTTTTTCACACAGAGAGTGGTGAGTCTGTGGAATTCTCTGCCTCGGCGGTGAGGGCCGGTTCTCTGGATACTTTAAAGAGAGAGCTAGATGGAGCTCTTAAAGATAGTGGAATCAGGAGATATGGGGAGAAGGCAGGAACGGGGTACTGATTGTGGATGATCAGCCATGATCACAGTGAACGGCGGTGCCGGATCAAAGGGCTGAATGGCCTACTACTACACCTGTTGACTATTGAGTATCCGCGAACCCCTTCTGCATGCCCCCTTCAGCATGATAACATCTCCCCACACATAGATCTGACATTATCTTTCACATCTCTACAATCCCCAACCTAATCCCTCGAGCTGCCCCCTCTCCAACTCCAAACTGTGGTCATTTACATCCCGATTCATTTCCCTGCTCACTACCAGGGTTATAGAGTCACGCAACACGGAAACAGGCCCTTCGGCCCACTTGCCCATGCTGACCAAAAAATACCCCATCTACACTAATCCCACCTGCCCACGTTTAGCCCATATCCGTCTAACCCAAGGGTTCCCAACCTGGGGCAAATTTAACCCCAGGGGATAAACCTCCCCTACCCAGGGGGTACATTTGTTGATTCTGGATTTGTACATATTTTGTTCTCATTGACTGACTGTGTTTGCTACTGGTATACCGGCACCCGTTCATCATTAGTTGTTCATAAATAAGCGGAATAACATTGTTATGTGCTATTGAAGTTGCCAGGGACGAAAAAGGTCGGAGACCCCCTGTTCTAAACCTTTCCTGTCCATGTACCTGTCCAAATGTCTTTTCAATGCTGTTTGCAGCACCTGCCTCAACTACCTCCTCCGGCAGCTCGTTCCATGCACCCACCACCCACTGTGTGAAAATGTTGCCCCTCAGGTTCCTCTCTCACCTCAAACGTGTGCCCCCTGGTTCTTGATTCTTACCCTGCCCTGGGCAAAGGCCTGTGCATTTACCCAAACTATTACCCTCGTGATTTTATACACCTCTATAAGCTCTTCCTCTTCATCCTGGGCTCCAAGGAATAGAGTCCCAGCCCACTCAACCTCTCCGTAAAAAGCTCAGATCCTCGAGTCCTGAGGCGACATCCCGCTAAATGCGTTCGCACCATTCCCAGCGTAACTACAGCTTTCCCTAGAGCATTCGCACTAACAATTCTCATGATGTTTTACACTTCTATAAGATCACCCCTTAGCCTCCTGCGTACCAAACTCCCCACAGCGTGCTAGGGGGGCGAGTGGGGGAGAAACGGGGCCGGTTGGCACGTTTCCTCTTCAGCGACGACCCCGCTGAACGCTGATGGCCCCTGAGCAAACCAGAAGGTGAGTGAGCGGCTGAATAGCGGGAGGGAGAAAGTGTTATTCGTAACTCCACAACTCTGCGGAAACCTCTCAGCATTGGACCTAAAAATAAAAGATTCAGATGCGCAGGAAGGCCTCGTAAAACCTGCAAAAAAACAGAGAGAGGGTACCACTGGAAGACTTGAAGCCTTCTCCCGTGGATGAGGCAGTGCCCGGGCCGTTAGCTTCCTGCGTGGGTGAGAGAAGTGGGAGTGAGACGACGCGGTGAGTCCGACTTGTTTTTACCTGTAGGCGGAAGTGAGATTGTGGTATCAGTCTGGGTGTTCACGTCGGGGGCTGGAGTCGAGAGTTCAAGAGGGTAAAGGTCTCCGGGAACGTGGGTCGCCAATGGGCCCGGCGTGCTGAATCCGTGGGTGGTGAGGAACAGGTCTGTAGCGGGCGCTGAGGTGGACCACAGGGTCGGGGCTTCCATGGAGACGCCGACGGTAGGAAGATTCGCCGGCTGTGTGGGTTCTGGTGGGTCGGGGGCGGCGATCTCTACTTCCTCTTCCTCCTGGCTAGCTTCCTCTTCATCGTCATCATCCTCGTGGTCCTCATCCCGGTCCTGCTCCTCCCTTTCCTCCTCGCCTTCTCCTGCCGCCTGGACGGCCACCGGCTCATCTTCCGTGCCCCGCACTGAGGGACGGGCGACCGGGAGAGGAGGGAAGAACGCCGTTAGTACACACCTTCTCAAACAATGACAAGGCCACTACACTCTGACAAACCATCTCCTTATTGAAACGGAAGAAAACAGCGGTTAGAGATAGTCCCGAACCAGTGCAGGCAAACAAGCGGAGCCGTTTCCCCATTGAACCTGTCAGAGTTGAAGTCTACACACAGACTCAGTCATCAATGTGAGGATTATTAATCAGTGCGCTACCCACTACATTAACAATTAGTTATTAAATAACACTTGTGTTTATTATTCATCAGCACATTATCCTGGACTATTCTCAGCATGGTTAGTTAGTGATTAATAGCACAGGTGAGCTTTAGAAACCAGTGTATTGTTCATCTGACCTACATCAATCAGTGGTAGATCAAAAGGCTGGAGAAACTCAGCGGGTGAGGCAGCGTCTATGGAGCGAAGGAATAGGTGGCGTTTCGGGTTGAGACCCGTCTTCAGATGGAGGGGGGGAGGAAAGGAGACAGTGGGCTGTGGGAGAGCTGGGAAGGGGGGGGAAGGATAGGGAGGAGCAAGGGACTACCAGAAATTGGAGAAATCATGTTCTTACCGCTCGGGTTGCAATACTGCCCAAGGAAAAATGGAGATGCTGCTCCTCATTTTACGCTGGGCCTCACTGCTGGCCATGGAGGAGGTCCAGGACAGAAAGGGTCGGATTCTAGGGATGGGAGGGGGCGTTGATAGTGCTGGGCCACCGGGTGATCAGGTGGTTTGTTAATCTACTATTATTGATCAGCGTGTGATCAGTTAGTGCAAAAATAACACAACTCAATATTTGCTAAATACATTCTACCATATACTCGAGCATTTCTAAATAACCAGTTGTTAATTAGTACATTAATGTCTGATTCGTTTATTATTGTTACGTGTATCGAGTTAGTGACAAGCTGTTTTTGTTGCGCGCTATCTGGTCAGCGAGGAGTCCGCACATGGTTACAATCAAAGGTAGACACTAGATGCTGGAGTACCTCAGCGGGTCAGGCAGCATCTTTGGAGAGCAGGAATGGGTGACTTTGGGTCGAGACCCTTCTTTCGTCCCGACACGAATCGTCACCCATTCCTTCCCTCCAGAGATGTTGCCTGACCCGCTGAGTTACTCCAGCTTTGTGTGTCTACCTTCGATTTTATCAGCATCTGCAGTTCTTTTTTTACTGTGATTACAATCAGGCCACCCACAATGCATTTACCTGAGCATTTATTAACAATGTGTTTCATCAGCAGATCAATAATTAATGCATTCATAATATCTGAGCAGTATTAACTTGTGTAAGTAATCTGAAGATCATGAAGCAATATATTAGTAATATGAGTGGTATTAACCAATATATGATTATTCCGTGCTCTACTCGGCGCGCACTGTTAATTTCATTTATAAATTCTACATTAAAACATGTAAAAATAAGAGTTTCATGAGAACATGAAGAAGCCGCGTATATTAGTCGTGTCTCAAAGCCCATGTTATCTGCACATGTAATATATCCCGTGTAACCTGTTTCGCGGGTGCACTGGGCTCAATGTTAAAGATATGTTAACAAACCCTGATAATTGTGTGGTTTCTGAAGTTTAGGTATGTGAATTATCTAATAAATCTGAAGCAGGTCAAGTGTATTATTTCATTTCATTACCACTCATCCCTCCTTCTATAGATCTTGAGACTGAATGATTCACTGGGACTGTGTCCCACGTCACCACCAGACCGAGGATCTGACATTAAACAACTACTGTGCCAGCACTCAATGCCCTCTTCGCACCACCAGTCCCACACCTTCCCTACGCTACCACAACCCCGAAATCCCTCCTAATCAACTGTCACTCTTCCAGTCTGGGGTGGCAGTCAGTGTGAACTGTGAGGAGGATGCTATGAGAATGCAGGGTGACTTGGGCAGGTTGGGTGAGTGGGAGGATGCATGGCAGATGCAGTTTATGTGGATAATGTGGGTTATCCGCTTTTGGTAGCAGGAAAAACAGGAAGGCAGATATTATCTATATTGTGGTCAAGGTTGGGAAAAAGTTTAGGGAAGTAAACTTTGACCTGGGGTCCTTGTTATCAGTCACGGAAGTAAGCATGCAGGTACGGCAGGGCAGTGGAACATACCAGTGGCTTTTGGCGTTCATAACAAGATGAGTTGGAGCAAAGAGGTCCTTTGCAGTTGTACAGGGTCTAGTGAGGGACCGCGCCTGGAGTATTGTGTGCAGTTTTGGTCCCCTAATTTGAGGAAGGACTTCTTGTTACTGGAGGGAGTGCAGCGTAGGGTTCACCAGGTTAATTCCGGATGGTGGGACTGTCATATGTTGATAGAAGGAGCGGGCCGGGTTGTCCACTCTGGAATTTAGGATGAGAGGGGATATTATGTGCCTAATATAAAAGCCTCTTAAATGCCACTATCTACCTCTCCACCCCCTTGGCCAATTGCGTTCAGACCCCCATCACTCTGTGTGAAATACACTGTCCCCGTTTAATCATCCATTGAACTATCCCCACCCCACCCCCCACCTCACACCTTATAGCCATGTCCTCTAGTTTTGGACGTTTCCCACCCTGGGGGGGGGGGGGGGGGGTTGTTCTGAAAATGTCTACCCTATCTAACGCTCTCAGAATGGTTACATAGTTCGATCAAGTCTCCCCTCAACTCCACGATCCAGATGAGAAAACAATACAATCCATTTCCACCCTCCTCCCTGTGGCACTGTGGTCGGTCTAAATCCAGGCAGCCGACACTCTGTCTCTTAATATCTCCTGGTTTCCCATCGCTTCACCCAACACCTTTGCCTCCAACTACAGGAATCTCCTTCTTAAACCAGCGCACCTGCCAAGGACCTCCTTGATCTCTATCTGACCACGTGTTTGGCAAAGATAGACACAGAATGCTGGAGTAACTCGGCGGGGCAGGCAGGCTGCATCTGTGGAGAGAAGGAATGGCTGACGTTTCTGGTCGAGACCCTCCTTCTCAACCCGAAGCGTCACCCATTCCTTCTCTCCAGAGGTGCTGCCTGCCTGCCCTGCTGAGTGACTCCGTAATTTCGTGTCCGTCTCCAGTGTAAACCGGCATCTGCAGTTCCTTGCAGCACAAGTGTTTGGCAACCTCTGTTAACATGTCCTGATGTCGGCTGCTATCTGCAATGGAGTGTTTTCCAAATTTAAAGCGATGTAAATGTTGTGTCGTGAGGTATCTACTGAAAGAAAGATTGAAAGAGGAATGTTTCCCAATGGAGGACAACCTCTGTCAAAAGTTCCCTTGACAAATATAAAGTCGTTTTATTTTCTCAAGGAGAAGTCCGGGCATGGGTGTTACCTAGAGAGAAAGAAAGATTAGTCACAGAGAGAGTGAGAGAGAGGTACCTGTCATTGTGGTCTCCGTTAAATAGGTTGGGGGGCGGAATGGTCAAGGAGATGCCCGACAGGTACACGTCGTAGTTTTTGCCTAAGATTAGCCCCGTGATGGAGGCCTTCTGCTGATCCCCGCTGATCGGTACCTCGCCGAGGACAACCTCAGTGAGCGGGTCTCTGTAAGCCAAGACCAGCGCGTCAAACGGGCCTCCGGCCAGTTGCCAGGAGACCTCGGCACCAGGAGAGGTGGCGCTCCACGCCACAAGACCCTTGCGCGGCGACGAACCTTTCTGGGCCTGACCAACCGCGGGAGGGCGATGGGATTTAGAGGAGAGACGGGGTGGACATTCTCAATTAGGTATTTTGGTTTTCTGTTGAGAAGAAAATAGAGCGTGTGAGGGTTGGGAAAAAGAGGGGGGGCGATAAAGACAACTTGCGATTACAACTGAACCCCTAATCCACCCAGTCTTGTGTGTGACCACGTGTACCACCCTCCAAATAACGGCGAAATAACGTCTGTTGGAAAATCTACAACAAACTATCCCCTAACCTGCCCGACGATAATTGACTTTAATCTGTAAACATCCATGATAGCAATGAGTTACTTTCATGGAAATTAGCAGGAATCTCAGAGCCCAATTAAACGGTTATAGCCAACTGGAGTTGAGCATCGACTCTTTACATTTCATAGCCACAGGATTACACCTCATCCTGCGTGGGAGATGTTCTTGGAAATCCTCATGTTTCACTGTCGACTATCCCGTTCCACGATCAGTAGCCCTGTGGATGTGTCGCCGCGGCGGGATTTTCACCTCGGGCCGCCCTAACGGTGCAGAAAAAGGCCATTCAGCCCACTGGGCCCGTGACAGCCCTTTGGGAAAAAAAAATCTCTCAGTCAGTCCTTCCTCTTTCCTCACAGCCCCTGGATTTTCGCGTCTTGTCACTGTACCTCGGTAGGCGTGACGAGAAACTAAACTCAAACTAAATTTATATTGCTGAATTTGAAAATTCCTCTAGAATCTGCTAAGACTGTTGTGCCAGGAATCCCAGTGGTATGGATATTGATCTATCCCACTTCAGGTAGCCCCAGCATATTTATTTATTTATTCACCTATCTGTGCAGCTATTTATTTATTTATTTATCTATTTATGTATCTATCTGTCCATTTATTTATTTATCTTTTTTTCCCTCGCCTGACCATCTATTTATTTATTTATCTGCCCATTTATTTATTTATTTATTTGTGTATTTATCTATTTAGGTATTTATCTATTAATCTATTTATTTATTTATTCTCTCTCTCCCCTCTCCCTATCCTTCCCTCTCTCTATCCCTCCCGACCCAAGTCATACTAGCTGCTCATTTTCGCACTACAAACAGTGGCCCGTTTCCTTTATCATCGTTACTTTTTTTTGCATATCTTTCATTCATTGTTCTCTATATCTCCACATCACCGTCTCTCTCTCGTTTCCCTTGTCCCTAACCAATCTGAAGGGTCTCGATCTGAAACGTCACCCATTCCTTCCCTCCAGAGATGCTGCCTGTCCCGCTGAGTTACTCCAGCTTTTTGTGTCTATCAAAGTGGTGAGGAACTGTTTTATTAAACCACCGATGGTGGTGATGATGTGGCAATTGTTCCCCACCAGGCTGGCCAATATAGGAGTGGAAACAGGGCCATTCAGCGCTTTCCCAGTGGAATTGGATGATCACCTGAGGGGAAACTAATCTACAGGGCGATGAGGAAAGATGTTGGTCTGACAAGAGGCAGCACGAACTCGATGGGCTGACTGGCCTCCCTCTGCACTGATGCAATTGCTCAGCTTTCTACAAGTACCTCCAGGGGTCTCCTGCGGATCTGCTTCCGATCTCCCTGTCTGTGGGAGGTCTCCGGGTCCGTGGCCGACGGGAGGTGGCCCTTGCATTCTGTTGGCAGGCGCAGAGTCATTGTGTCCACTTGATCGGGTATTGGGCCGCGGGGATCCAGCAAGGTCGTTCTTCCCTTCGGAACGCGGGAATGATCCCCGAGGACCCACCGCCACCATTCTCCCCTCTGGGTCTGGGGAAGCTGCCTGGAGATCTGCCATTATCACTGGTTGGTGTGGAGACGGGAACAGTTGCTGGGGATGCGCCGTGGTCACTTCTCCCGCCAAGAGGTGGGACTCTCTCTGGGAACCCATCACCACCGGCCTTTCCTCGAGGTGAGGGAACTCGACCTTGGGTTCTGCCTCCATTCTTGCCCCTGGGTGTAGGGAGGGCCCCTGCTGGTCCGCCGTGCTTATTCTTCCCCCGAAGACGTCGTCAGGTTTCCGGTTTTTTTGTTTTTTTTTTTTTTTAGCTCGGCAGTCCCATTTCCTCCTGGACCACGGTTGTTGGACCCTGGAGACCCCAGCCACCTTTCCTCGTTAGGGGACTCCGGTCCTCCCAGGCTCAATGGGGGACTATGCTGCGCTTGGTGGTGTTCCTCACCGCCCGTGGTCTTCTCTGCGTTGTTCCATCGGTTGATTGAGGGAGCTTGGCGTTTGGGGAGGCCAACTACTGAGCATCACCCTGGGTGGACCCAGATGCTTCCGGGCAATGGCGGAGTAGTGGCGGACGGCAGAGCGCGCCATCGCGCCCGCGTTGGTGGACAGACCGGCCGCTGAGATCCTCTTGGAGATAGCCTTCGAGATGTCCTGGATGGTCTGGCTCCCGTTGGCAACCAGCGGTGGGCTAGTCCTGCCACCAGCCACCTCCCGGCCGCCTGGACCTTCTGGTAAAACAGAGCTAGCGTTAAGTACCCGCGATCTCTTTGCCCACGAAACGTCTCATCGTGGACTCAAAGAGCCCGCTCGCTCGCTCCTCCATCCTGAACACTGCCTCCTGTGGGAAAGACCTTTCCTCCGCTTAGTCCCAGTGAATAACACGTCAAGAAAACCTCATCACTCTGCAACAAGATGGATAAACCGAGCAAGCATTGCAGTCCGTCTAGCGGAGGGGGGAGAGAGGGGGGGAGGGGGGGAGAGAGGGGGGAGAGAGGGGGGGAGGAGAGGGGGGGAGAGAGGGGCGGGAGATGAGGGGGGGGAGCAGAGGGGGGAGAGGAGGGGTGATGAGGAGGGGGGGAGAGAGGGGGGAGAGAAGAGGGGGGGAGAGAGGGGGGGGGAGAGCCGGGGGAGAGAGGGGGGGAGAGGGGGGTGAGAGAGGGGTGAGAGACGGGGGTGTGAGAGAGGGGGGGAGTGAGGGGGGAGAGAGGGGGGGAGTAGAGAGGGGGGAGAGAGGGGGGGAGAGAGGGGGGTGAGAGAGGGTGGGAGAGAGGGGGGGAGAGAGGGGGGGGAGAGAGGGGGGGGAGAGAGAGGGGGGGGGAGAGAGGGGGGGGGAGAGGGAGAGGAGGGGGAGGGGACCGGGGGGGGGGGAAGTCACACGGCTAACAACGATCACGGCCATTCCTACAGCCCTATTTTAAACGAAGGGCCGTTTTAGAGTGCGGGGATGGGCGTTTGGGGTGAAGGGACAAGTCCTCCGTCAAAGTCCCATCCACACTCTGGCCGACGTTCCCTGCAAGATGGAAAGTAACACCACCAGATGGAATCCCCCCCCAGGGAGAGGAGTGCCCCAGCCCTTCCTCACGAACGCTGGAGGCATTCAACGACCCCCCCAGCCGTCTCGGGAACCACCTAAAGGAGGAAGGTCAAGAGAAGCAGGGTGAACCGGTGCCCTGGGGAATGACAGAAGCACCGGAGGGGAGAGTGGGGGGGGGGAGGAGGGGGGGGAGAGAGGGGGAGAGAGGGGGGGTGGAGAGAGGGGGAGAGGGGAGGGGGGGGGGGAGGGAGAGGGCGGGGGGGAGAGGGGGAGGGGAGAGGGGGGGGAGAGGGGGGGAGAGGAGGGGGGGGAGAGGAAGAGAGGGGGAGGAGAGAGGGGGGGGAGGAGAGAGGGGGGAGAGAGAGGCGGGGAGAGAGGGGGGGGAGAGAGGGGGGGGGAGAGAGAGGGGAGAGAGAGGGGGGGAGAGAGGGTTGGGGAGAGAGGGGGGGAGAGAGGGGGGGAGAGAGGGGGGGGGAGAGAGGGGGGGGGTGAGGGGGGGGAGGGGGAGGGGGAGAAGGGGGGGGGGAGAGGGGGGAGAGAGGGTGGGGGGAGAGGGGGGGAGAGAGGAGGGGGGGAGGAGAGAGGGGGGATGAGAGCGGGGGGGGAGAGAGGGGGGGAGAGAGGGGGGGATGAGAGGGGGGGGGGAGAGGGGGGGTGAGAGGGGGGGAGAGGAGGGGGGGGAGAGAAGAGGAGGGGGAGAGAGAGGGGGGAGGAGAGGGGGGTGAGAGAGAGGGGGGGGAGAGAGAGGGGGGAGAGAGAGGGGGGGAGGAGGAGGGGGGGAGAGAGAGGGGGGGAGAGAGAGGGGGGGTAGTGGAGAGAGAGGGGGGGAGAGAGAGGGGGGAGGAGAGAGGTGGGAGAGAGAGGGGGGTGAGTGAGAGGGGGGAGAGAGAGGGGGGGGAGAGAGGGGAGGAGAGAGAGGGGGGGAGAGAGAGGGGGGGACGAGAGAGGGGGGGTGAGAGAGAGGGGGGGGAGAGGAGAGGGGGGGCGAGAGGGGGGAGAGACGAGGGGGGGAGAGAGGGGGGGGAGATGAGAGGGGGGGGAGTGAGGGGGGGGTGAGATAGAGAGGGGGGGGGGGAGTGAGGGGGGGGGGAGAGAGGGGGGTGAGAGAGGGTGGGAGAGAGGGGGGGAGAGAGGGGGGGAGGAGTGGGGCGGGAGAGAGGGGGGGGGGGGGGAGAGAGGGGGGGAGGTGAGCTGGGGGGAGAGAGGGGGGGAGAGAGGGGGGAGAGTTGGGGGGGGAGAAGAGGGGGGGAGAGAGGGGGAATAGAGGGGGGATAGAGGGGGGGAGAGAGTTTGGAGGACTTGGGGGAGAGGGAGGAGTGGGAGAGGGGGGAGAGAGAGTTAGTAGGGGAGAGAAGGAGAGGGAGACGAGGGGGGGGGAGAGGGAGAGAGAGGGGGAGTGGGCAGGGGGGTGAGGAGGGAGAGAATGGAGGGGGGGGGAGGAGAGAAGAGAGAGAGGGTGGGAGAGAGGAGGGGGGAGAGGGGGGGAGGGGACAAGGGGGGAGTCACAGGCTAAACAACGATCACGCCATTCCCTGGAAATAGTCAGATCTTAGGGCATATGGGTGGGAAAGGGGGAGGGGAGTGGAGGGGAGGGGCAGCATCTGCCCAGCACCCCTGATGCCCACTGCAACAGCTCGGCAATACCTCCTCAGCTGCGCTCACACCACACACGTCCATGTACCTATCTAAATGTTCCATGCACCGACCACCCTTTGTGTGGAAAACGGCACCGCTCAGGTTCCTGTTAAGCCTTTCCCCATCACCTTAAACCTGCAGTTCTTGATCCCCCTACTCTCGGGGTAAAGCCACTGTGCGATCTAGTCCTCTCATAATCTTACACCTGCCCATTTCCCTCCACAGATGCTGCCCGACACGCCGAGTCCCTCTCCAGCAGTCTAGTTGTGAACGAGAGGAATGCGGGCCTCGGCAGATGGAGACATTCGGCAGCAGGAATAGGAAATCGGACGGAATTAAATTAATAGCGTGTCCTCTATTTGGGCCTGAATTGAGTATTGGAGACTTCACACACACAGGACAGCGAGAGACGAGGGGCGGGGGAGAGAGAGAGTGAGAGAGAGAGCTGAGCGGTCTCTGTTCATTCCCCAGTCTCCCGGGAACAGGCAGGTTACGGAAATCCATTAAGAGTTCAAAAGACAGCAGCAAGCAGTTAGAAGGAGGAAGCGCTTCAAACAAATTCCCTGTTCCATTCCCAGCGGCCGCTGTGTGTATTGAACAAGGGCAGCTCGGCCCTGCAGGACACGGCTCGCTGTGTTCAACGCAGCAGCAGAGAGGTGAGCGAGAGAGAATGAATGACCCACTTGACATCTTACACTGCCTTGGGGATCTTTCAAATGCGCTTCGCACAAACTGAGCGTTCACACTGACGGGAGCTTAGGCAAATAAACAACCCGGTGTGTGAGCCATTTGACAACGTTCTCCACTGACACGCGGAGATGAATGGACCGATTGGAAATTATTCTGTCAGTGACTATAAACACTCTCACCGCTGGTCTCCCCCTCTCTCACATTCTGTCTCTCACCCCTCTCCCATCTCCCTCTCACTTGTACAATCAGTCTATGAAAGGTAAGATGCAGGTACAGCAGGCAGTAGAGGAAAGCCAATGGCATGTTGGCCTTTATAAACAAGAGGAATCGTATATATGAGCAAAGAGGTTCCTTCTGTAGATGTACAGAGCCCTAGTGAGACCACACCTGGAGTTCTGTGTGCCGTTTTGGTCTCCCAATTTAAGGAAGGACATTCTTGCTAGTGGGGTAATGCAAGCGTAGTTTTCAAGGTTAATTCCCGGATGGCGGGGACTGTTCTATGCTGAGAGGAATGGAGCGGCTGGGCTTTACACTCTGGAAGTTTTAGAAGGATGACAGGGATATCAATTGAAAACATATAAGATTGTTAAGGGTCTTGGGACAGGCTAGATGGCAGAAAAACATGTTCCCGATGTTGGGGGAGTCCAGAACCAGGGGCCACAGTTTACGAATAAGGAGTAATCCATTTAGAACGGAGACTAGGAAACACTTTTTTTCACAGAGAGTGGTGAGTCTGTGGAATTCTCCGTCTCAGAGGACGGCGGAGGCAGGCCCTCTAGATGCTTTCAAGAGAGAGTTAGATAGGGCTCTTAAAGATAGCGGAGTCAGGGGATATGGGGAGAAGGCAGGAACGGGGTACTGATTGGGGATGATCAGCCATGATCACATTGAATGGCGGTGCTGGCTCGAAGGGCTGAATGGCCTCCTCGTGCACCTGTTGCCTATTGTCTATTGTCACCCCCTCTTTCCATCACCACGCACATACACCATTGTGTGCAGATGCCGCGAAGTGTGTTCACCTCTGGCTGAACAACGTCTAATCTTGTGTGTGGACTGGACGAGAAGAAGACCTACCTCCCCTCAAACCCCCCCCCCTCCCTATCACCCCTGTCCTCGACTCCCTCCGTCACCTGTCGCTATCTCCCTCCATCGGCCCTGGTCTCTTCACTCTTAACCCCTCTGCTCCATCTACCTCCTGCCGCTCAGACCTCTGCAGTTCTCCGGTGTCAGCCTCCTGCTCGCACTCCGCCTTTGGCACCTGTGGCTCCAAGCTCCCCGGTGGCTCCAAGCTCTGAAATTCCCTCCGTAAATGTTCCTGCTTCATCCTCCTTGACACCCCCTCCCTGTTACACCCCTCCCCCTGCCCCGGTCCACTCTAGTGGCCCTGTACATGTAACTAGTCAGACACGGCTTGGTCCCAATCCTAAAACGTTCTTTGGGATAGTTTTTACAAGGTGAGAAATGAATGAGTTACTGTTGAATGAAGGATAACAGGTGGGTCAGGAGGTGTTGTCTTATGTCACCTCCTTTCTGTCCGTGCCATTGGAGCAGATTTAGGCCATTCGGCCCTTTAAGTCTAGTCCGCCATTCAATCATGGCTGACCTATGTCAACCCCTTTCTCCTGCCTTCTCCTCCTGACATTACTTGTCTATCACCGGATCTATTGGAGAAAGAACACGTCTCTGGGATGTGGGAGGGGGGAAGCCGGAGCAGTCGGAGGAAATCCAACGTGCGAACTCCACACAGACAGCACCCGTCTGTGGCGCGGCGAGGGGGCGGCCCTCCCCGTGATGGAGCAGAGGCTTACCGGTGGTCGCCGTGGTGATCACCGGCTGGCTCTTTGCCGCTGCTCCCCGCTCACCCACCAGGGAGATGGTTGTGTACTGGTGCCCTTGGTCCAGCCGCTCCAGGTTGGCGCGGTCGTGTTTGCCCGAACCCTGTACGTCCACGACGCAGGCGGCCTGGCTCCGGTGGCGATGCTGGTAAGGTCGACCCGGGCCATGGAGTGCCGGTCCCACTGCAGGCGATGGTGGTTGTAGGTCCGTTCACCGCCAACCACACGCAGCCTCCTGGGGCTGACGATCACTGCCGGGGACGGGGAAGGGTCAGGGGGGTGGGGGGTGGGGGGGGGGACGTCATGGTGGTGGCTCAACCTCCATTCCTCACCCTTTCCGCTTGTTGACCCACTTCCCAAAATCACAGCCCCCTTCCCATCATCAACCCCGCCCCAAAACCCCCCCCACTCCCATTGTTCACCCCAGTGGGCCCAAGTCGGAGGTCCATGGGTTCCATGGGTCGGTCCGTAAGTGAGTGGTCAGAGGGTCGCTCAGGGACTGGATGAATGAATAGGTCAGTCATGTCGGTTATGAGCGAAGTTGTGGGTGGGTGAGGTGTGTGGGTCGGTGTCGTGGGTGGGTGGGTGAGCTGTATGTGTGGATGGGTGGTTGTGAGTGAGTGGTGTGCGGGTGGGCGGATGGGGTGGTGTGAATGTGTGGGTGGTGGGGTGAGTGAGTGAGTGTTGTGGGTGGGTAAGTGTGTGGGTGGCGTGAGGTGTGGGGTGTATGTGGGTGGTGGGTGGGTGAGTGAGTGGGTGAGTGGGTGACGTGAGTGAGTGATTGTGGGTGGATGGTGGGTGAGTTGGCGTGAGTGAGTGGGTGATGTGGGTGAGTGGTGTGAGTGGGTGAGTGGGTGGGTGAGTGAGTGGGTGGTGAGTGGGTGAGTGGGTGGGTGGTGGAGTGAGGTGGGTGGTGGGTGAGTGGTGTGAAGTGGGTGAGTGGGTGACGTGGGTGAGTGGGTGGGTGGGTGAGTGCGGTTGGTAGGGTGAGTGGGTGAGTGGGGTGAGGGGGTGGGTGAGTGGGTGAGTGGTGGGTGGAGTGAGTGAAACGTGGGTGAGTGGGTGGTGGGTTGGGTGAGTGGGTGGGTGGCGTGACGTGGGTGGAGGTGGGTGAAGTGGAGTGGGTGAGTGGACGTGAGTGATGTGGGTGGGG
>CM069160.1:33955287-34066612 GCA_035221665.1 Okamejei kenojei
TTGTATTTAATAGATAAGAGGGGTTGATGGCAGGCAGTGTAAAAGCGGAATGGCATGTTGCCTTCATATCAAGTTGAGTATCGAGCAAAGAGGTCATTCCGCAGTTGGACAGGCCCTGTGAGGCCACACCGAGAGTATTTGTCTGTTTGTGGTCTCGTAATTTGAGAAGACATTCTTCTATTGACGGAGTACAGCGTAGGTTCACACTAACAAAACAGTTAATTCCGCGGATGGGCTACTGCATATGCTGAGAAATGGAGCGCTGCATGTATACACGGAGTTTAGAAATGAAGGGATCAATGAAACAAGTAAGATTATTAAGGACACGCCTAGAGTCAGAAAACGTGTTCCCAAGTTGTGGGAGCCAGAACCAGGGCCACAGTTAGAATAAGGGTAACCCTTTTAGAACGGAGTGAGGAAACTTCCTTGCATCAGAAGGCACTGGGGGCCAATATGTCAGGTGTACTTTCAGAGAGATCTAGAATAGCGCTCTTTAATATACGAGTCAGGGATCGGGGAGAAGGCCGAACGGATACGTGATCGGGGATTATCAGCCCATGATGACAGTGAATGCGTGCTAACGGGAGGCCGTATGGCCTCCCCTGCACCTGTTGTCTCCCACCGCGGGGCTGCACCGACCCAGCACCTGGGCCCCTACCCCACCGGCTCACCCATCAACCCACCCTCACTTACACCCATCGCCACCTCACCTCAACCCAACCCGGTCACCCACCCCACACTTACACCCATCGCCACTATCAACCCCACCCCACCCCGACCCTTCACCCACCCTCAGTTACACCCATCGCCACCTACAACCCTACCCCACCCCACCCCGGTCACCCACCCTCACTTACACCCATCGGGCCAAACCTTCACGATTATACATGCCCACCTCACCCGTCACCCAGTCACCCACACTACAACCCCGCCGCCACCATTCACCCCTCCCGGTCACCCACCCTCACTTACACCCACCTTCACCCCACCCCACCCAGTCACACACCCTCTCTTACACCCACGCACCTTCACCCCAGCCCGGGCACCCACACCACACCCATCCCCACCCCACCCAGTCACCCACCCCCCCACACAGCCACATTCACTCCACCCGTTCACCTCACCCTCACTTCCACCACCGGCCACCCTTCACCCACCAACAATCACCACATACAGCTGGCCCCCAGTGCCGCCGCGGCACCGCCGCAGAATCGCCGCCACCTCCTTCTCCACGCCTCAGCCGCCTCGCAGAGCCTGCCCGTCTTCGCAACCCGCAAGGCCTGCGGCGGATGTTGAAGCGTGCGTGAACACCACCTGCATGCTGCGGGTCGGCCAGTTGCTCAACTCCCGCATCGCACGCCCGCCTCGTCCCACGCCTCGAACGGCCGCGCCAGGCCTTGTCCCGGCTTGGGGCCCGTCACTCCCCGCACTGCGGCAGCTCGATGGTGTAGATTGGTTCGAAGGTAGGGAGGGCGAGCCATCGTGGCGTTGGCCAACAGGGCCCGTCGCTGGCGCAGCAGACGGTCCGTAACAGCCGCAGTCAACGGCGTGCAGAACGAGCCGCCGATAGCATGGGAGCAACCAGCATGCCGAGGCAGGCGCCATGGGAACTGCCGACAACCTCACGCCGTGAGAGGTCCACACCTGCAAGGGAAACACACCGTCAATGCCTGAAGAAATGTTCCTTCTCCACAGATGCTGCCTGACGGCTGTGAGTTACTCCCAGCATGAAACCCAGTGTCGATGAACCCATTTTCCACGCACAGTGAGAGCTGCAGCGTAGGACACGTGGCAGGGAACCTGTGCACAGCAAGATCCCACTGACACACGGGACAGACAGCGCCATGTTTCACCCCCAGGAGGGGCACGGTGGTGTCTCTCCTGGCCGTCTACAACACCGGCGGCGGGTTCCATCCCCCCCGGGAATCTTCCTCTTCCAGCGAAATTACACACAGCCTCACACCACCAAACCTCAAATAGTGGTTCCTGCACCCCCAGCAGACAAATCTCGCCGCACCGCCCCACTCCCCCCAGCACCCACGTGGTAGTGCAGGAATTCCCCAACAATGCAGGATCCCCTAGTCCCCCCACCCCCCCCCCCCCACATATCCAGTGCAGCATGCTCTTTTGTGCTTCTCCACCTGTCCCGACACCCCGCCCACCACAGCGCCCAATCCACCCCTCCCTAATACAACATCCCCCCCCCTAACCCACTCCCACCCTAGCAATACCACCCCCCCCAATAACAACAACCCCCCCCTACCCCACTTCTCCCCCTAATACAACAATCCCCCCTCCAACAACCCACTACCCACTCGCCCCCCTAATACAAAACAACCCCCCCCCCTCCACAACCCTCCCCCTACCCACTCCCCCCAAAACAAACAACAACCCCCCCCCTACCCCACTCACCCCCTCCCTGATACAAACACTCCCCCCCCCAGTTACAACTCTTCCTCCCCAGACAACACTCTCCCCCACCTCCCAAACCCCCCCCTCTTCCCAAGCCATCCTTAATACAAACAATTTTCCCCTCCAACATTTCCCCCTCCGAACCACAATCTCATTGGGCAACAAGTATCCTCACCCCCTCCTGAGACCACGGAACAGCGACCTGAAATATCCGACCCCCCCCCCGCCTTATCCTCCGGGGGCAGCCTCTTTAATCCCAGGGGCTACACGCCGAACAGCCCAGCACCACGCGGTCCCCCCTCCCCTCCCCTCGACCAGCTCTCGCGCGCCCCACCCAGTCCTCCCAGCTCCCACTCCCCTCTTTCCCGGGCCCCTCCCCTCCCCTCTTTCCCCCCTCCCCTCCCCTCCCCCTTTCTCCCCTCCCCTCTTATCCCCCCCCCCTCCCCTCCCCTCTTTCCCCCTCTCCCCCCCCTCCCCGTCCCCCTCCCCTCTTTCCCCCCTCCCCTCCCATCCCCTCTCTTTCCCCCTCGCCCTCCCCTCCCCCATCTTATCCCCCCTCCCCTCCCCATCTTCTTCCCCCCTCCCCCTCCCCTCCCATCTTCCCCCCTCCCCTCCCCCTCCCCTTTTTCTTTACCCCCCTCCCCTCCCCTCCCCTCTTTCTCCCCCCTCCCCTCCCCTCCCCTCTCTCTTTCCCCCCTACCCCTCCCCTCCCCTCTTTCCCCCCTCCCCTCACCCCTTTCTCCCCCTTTCCCACCTCCCCTCCCCCTTTTCCCCCCTCTGTGGCCCCCCTCCCCGTTCCCCCCTCCCCTCTTTCCCGCCCGCCCCTCCCCTCCCATCCCCTCTTCCCCCCTCCCCTCCCCTCCCCTCTTACTCCTCCCCGCCTCCCTCCCCTCCCCTCTTTCCCCCCTCCCCTCCCCTCCCCTCTTTCCCCCCCGTCCCCTCCCCTCTGTCCCCCCTCCCCTCCCCTCTGTCCCCCCCTCCCCTCCCCTCTGTCTCCCTCCCCCTCCCCTCTGTCTCCCCTCCCCTCTTTCCCCCTCCCTAATGCCCCTCTCCCTAATACAATACTGCTGCCCCTCCGCAATACAACACTCCCCCTTTCCTGATACGACCTCCCCCCCCCCCTCCCTAATATAGCAACTCGCCCTCCCCCCCCCCCAGCCGTGTGACTGGCAGCCTGTTTTCGATGTTAAATTCTCCACGACCCCATGACCTTCCGCCGCTCTGCAGCCAAACACTGATTCACAGCGATGCGGTGCAGATGTTTCTACAACTGCGACCCTCCCTCCCCACGCCACCCTCGTTCACCCCCCGCTGGGACCTGGCAGACAATAACGGCTTTAGAATGGCCCTGGGGGAGCTGGGGGAGGGAGGGGGTAGGGGGAGTATGTGAGGGGGGTGTCTGCGCGATATGTGCAACGTCCTCGCTGCAGTTCAGCAGCTGGAAGATTTTGTGAATGAAATGGTTTGGGCGGTGATCTGCTTAATGTGTCTCCACAGGAATCCCACGTACACACACACCCACAGACGCTCACACTCACAGACACAGACACACGCACTCACAGACACAGACACACGCACTCACAGACACACTCACAGATACACAAAGAGACATACACATTGAGGCACACACAGAAACAGCGACACATGCACACACATGGACTCTCTCTCTCTCTCACACACACAGACACACAGTTTCTCACTCTCATACACATAGACACGCCCAGTCTCCCTCACACACACAGTTTTTCTCTCACATACACAGACGTAGTCTCTCCCCCTCTCTCTCACACACACACCCCTGGATCACTCGGCAAGCTGGTTTTAAACTGTATGTTTAAACAAGAGGCGAGCAGAGACGCGGCGTATTCAAGTATGGGTGCGAACTGCCATCGTCAATATGACCTTTCCCTCAAAGGGGTCCTTTGTGCCCGCTGTAAGAGTGAGCGAGGGAGAGAGAGGGGGCTGTTGAACCCTCAGGACAAGGGCTCGATTGAAAGCGGCGGCGTTGCACACGGGCGCCTTTGCCGGCTGGGATTACATGTGAAAACCACACACAGTGGAGAAAGGGCAAGGCTGGCTGAGGACACAAAGATCGCAGTCTGTTGACCGATAAATGCCTGTGAGCCCACCCTCTAAATAAACAGGGAAAAACCCCGAGTCTCCATCACAAGCCACAGCTTCATAGTGTTAAACAGCTCGGAAACAGGCCTTGGCCATTACCTGCCCACGCTTAAGATAGGCACAGAGTGCTGGAGTAACTCTGCGGGTCAGGCACAATCTCTGATAAAAAAGTCAACCAACATGCCCCATCTACACTAGTTTCACCTGCCCATGCCCCATCTACACTAGTCTCACCTGCCCATGGTGACTAACATGTCCCATCTACACTAGTCCCACCTCCCCATGCCCCATCTACACTAGTCTCACCTCCCCACGCCCCATCTACACTAGCCTCACCTGCATGCCCCATCTACACTAGTCCCACCTGCCCATTGCTCCATCTACACTATCCCCACCTGCCCATGCCCCATCTACACTAGTCCCACCAGCCCATGCCCCATCTACACTAGTCCCACCTGCCCCTGCCCCATCTACACTAGTCTCACCTGCCCATGTCCCATCTACACTATCCCACCTGCCCATGTCCCATCTAGACTATCTCACCTGCCCATAGAGCCCCATCTACACTAGTCTCACCTGCCCATGTTCCCATCTACACTAGTCTCACCTGCCCATGCCCCATCTACACTAGTCCCACCTGCCCATGTCCCATCTAGGACTATCTCACCTGCCCATGCCCCATCTACACTAGTCTCACCAGCCCATGTCCCATCTACGCTAGTCTATCACCAGCCCATGTCCCATCTACGCTAGTCCCACCTGCCCACACTGAGTCAATCATGTCCCATCTACACTAGTCCCACCTGCCCATGTCCCATCTAGACTAGTCTCACCTGCCCATGACCCGTCTACACGTCTCACCTGCCCATGTCCCATCTACACTAGTCCCCACCTGTCCATGCCCCATCTACACTAGTCTCACCAGACCAATGTCCCATCTACGCTAGTCCCACCTGCCCCCATGCTGTCATCATGTCCCATCTACACTAGTCTCACCTGCCCATGTCCCATCAACACAAGTCTCACACTGCCCATGTCCCATCTATACTAGTCCCACCACCCCATGCCCCATCTAACGTCCCACCTGCCCATGTCCCATCTACACGTCTCACCTGCCCATGTCCCATCTACATTAGTCCCACCTGCCCACGCTGACTAACATGCCCCATCTACAACTAGTCCCACCTGCCCACGCTGACTGACATGCGCATCTACACTAGTCCCACCTGCCCAGTCCCATCTACACTAGTCTCACCTGCCCATGTATCATCTGCACTAAGTCCCACCTGCCCACGCTGTCATCATGTCCCATCTACACTAGTCCCACCTGCCCATGTCCCATCTACACCAATCTCATCTGCCCATGCTCATCTACACGTCCCACCTGCCCATGTCCCATCTACACCAGTCTCACCTGCCCATAGCGTCATCTACACTAGTCCCACCTGCCCACGCTGAGTCATCATGTCCATCTACACTAGTCCCACCTGCCATGTCCCATCTACACCAATCTCACCTGCCCATGTCCCATCTACACTAGTCTCACCTGCCCATGTCCCATCTACACTAGTCTCACCTGCCCATGTCCCATCTGCACTAGTCTCACCTGCCCATGTTCCCATCTACACTAGTCTCACCTGCCCATGTCCCATCTTGCACTAGTCTCACCTGCCCATGTCCCATCTACACCAGTCTCACCTGCCCATGTCCCATCTAACTAGTCTCACATGCCCATTCCCATCTACACCAGTCTCACCTGCCCATGTCCCATCTACACCAGTCTCACCTGCCCATGCTCATCTACACTAGTCCCACCTGCCCATGCTGACTCACATGTCCCATCTACACTAGTCTCACCTGCCCATGTCCCATCTACACCAGTCTCACCTGCCCATGTCCCATCTACACTAGTCTCACCTGCCCATGTCCCATCTACACTAGTCTCACCTGCCCATGTCCCATCTACACTAGTCTCACCTGCCCATGTCCCATCTACACTAGTCTCACCTGCCCATGTCCCATCCACTAGTCTCACCTGCCCATGTCCCATCTACACCAGTCTCACCTGCCCATGTCCCATCTACACTAGTCTCACCTGCCCATGTCCCATCTACACCAGTCTCACCTGCCCATGTCCCATCTACACTAGTCTCACCTGCCCATGTCCCATCTACACTAGTCTCACCTGCTCATGTCCTATGTACACCAGTCTCACCTGCCCATGTCCCATCTACACTAGTCTCACCTGCCCATGTCCCATCTACACCAGTCTCACCTGCCCATGCTGACTAACTTGCCCCATCTACACTAGTGCCACCTGGCCCTCATTTGGCCCATATCCCTCTAAACCATTCCTATCCAGATACCCGTCGAAATGACTTTTAATTGATTTTACAGTCCCAGCCTCAACTACCTCCTCTGGCAGCTCGTTCCATACGCCCACCACCCTCTGTGTGAAACAGTTGGCCCTCAGGTTCCCATTAAATCTTTCGTCTCCCAACTTAAACCTATGCTCTTTGGTTCTTGATCGCCAGACTCTGGGTAAAATACACTGGGCCTGGATAGAGTGGATGTGGAGAGGATGGTTCCACTGGCGGCAGAGTCTAGGACCAGAGGGCACAACCTCAGAGTAAGAGGACATACCTTTAGAAAGGAGATGAGGAGGAATTTCTTTAATTAGAAGGTGGTGAATCTGTGAAATTCAGTGCAATAGACGGCTGTGGAGGTCAAGTCATTTGACAATAGACAATAGGTGCAGGAGTAGGGCATTTGGCCCTTTGAGCCAGCACCGCCATTCACTGTGATCATGGCTGATCATCCACAATCAGTACCCCGTTTCTGCCTTCTCCTCATATCCCCTGACTCCGCTATCTTTAAGAGCCCTATCTAGCTCTCTTGAAAGTATCCAGAGAACTGGCCTCCACTGCCCTCTGAGGCAGAGAATTCCACAGATTCACAACTCTCTGTGAGAAAAAGTGTTTCCTCATCTCCGTTCTAAATGGCAATATTCTTAAACTGTGACCTCTGGTTCTGGACTCCCCCAACATCGGGAACGTGTTTCCTGCCTCTAGCGTGTCCAAACCCTTAATAATCTTATATGTTTCAATAAGATCCCCTCTTATCCTTCTAAATTCCAGACTATACAAGCCCAGTCTCTCCATTCTATCAAGATACGACAGTACCGCCATCCCGGGAATGAACCTGGTGAACCTATGCTGCACTCCCTCAATAGCAAGAATATGTTTAAGGTGGAGTTTGATAGATTCTTGATTAGTACGGGTGTCAGGGGTTGTTGGAAGCAGGAGAATGGGGTTGATCCACCAAGATGGATGTGCCAGGATTGAATGGCGGAGTAGAGTTGATGGGCTGAGTGGCCTAATTCTGCTCCGATCACTTATGGACATGAACTACCCCAGTGAATCCCCGCATGGTTTTGTACACCCGTATAAGATCACCCCTCAGCCTCCTGCGCTCCATGGAATAATGCCCTCGCCTGCCCAAGCACTCCCTGTAGCTCAGGCCCTCAGGCCCTCAGGCCCTGGCAACATCCTCGTAAATCTTCTCTGCACCCTTCCATGTTCACAACATCCTTCCTCTGGTGAAGACATGTCTCTGGGCTCGGTGAGCAGTGAGCTTCAAAGAGATGCCCTGCATATTCTTGGGTCAGACTGCCTCTCTACAACTTCCTGAGGTCCACATTCGGCATTTAATATATGTATCATTCTGAGCCGGGGGGCAGTGCTGGGACCGACAGTCGCTGGTCCCATGGCTCCAGCCAGATGCTGCTCAGACCCTGATGAGATTGGAGCACATAGACATCTCCAATGACATCTGCAGCTCCATCAACTCATTGAAATCACAACCAGAAACTCACTATCCTACATGGGTTGACACAGACTTACACCAAGATCTTGCAAGCTGTGATTTAGGGACAATTATATTGGTGGAGGAAAGGTGTATGTGTGTGTGTGCGCGCGTGTCAGTGTCAGCACCTGTGCACCAAGTGTATGCATGTGTGTGTGTGTGTGTGTGTGTGTGTGTGTGTGTCAGTATCAGCTCCTGTGCACCAAGTGTATGCATTTGCATTCATGTGAGTGTGTGTGTGTTGTGAGAAGAGAGAGGCAGAGACAGGGGCAGTGAAAGAGAGAGGGACAGGCAGACAGGGGGAGGCAGGGGAGAGCGGGAGGGGGAGACATGCTGGATGGGTTTGATGGAGAGATTGGTTGACTTCAGATACACATATGAATAATGGCCTGTCCATGGACACACGATCACTGGCTGACATCCTGGTGTAATGATGGATCCATGCCTTTGAGAATAGTTCCGGCCACACAGTAAATGAGCGGCTGCCCGTGGCCACAGCCGCGACCCTGCGCCTGGCGTGTGTGGAATGTGGGCCGAGTAAACAGCTTCCTCCCTTCCCTGGCGCTGGGGCCGAGCGGGAAACGGCCAGCGAGCCAGGGCTCACATACTTCAGGAATGCTGCAATGTGTCAGGCGGCAGGAATGGAAGGAATGCAGCGGATGGTAGGTGTGGCGGCGGCGGCGGCGGGGGGCCGGGCCGGGCCGGGCCGGGCTAGCGTTGTTCCTCTGTGTATCTACCCGCGCCAGCGACTGTGTAACGCGCTGCCGTTACTCCCCCACCAGAGAGAGAGTTACATGTGTGTCACAGGACGTTTCACTCCCCCACCCCCACTCGTTCCACGCTGGAAAGCCAGGGAGCCGCCACGATAAGACGGTGGGGGGGGGGGGGGGGGTAGACTAGATGTGGGGAGGGGGTTTCACCTCGCCTGCCTTGGCCGTCCGACTGAAAGCCCAGTGGTCTGGGTCTGGGTCTGGGTCTGGGTCTGGTGGGGTCTGGGTCTGGGTGGAGTCTGCGTCTGGGTGGAGGTCTGCGTCTGGGTGGGGGTGTCGGTGGGGGTCTGGGTGGGGGCGTCGGTGGGGGTCTGGGTGGGGGCGTCGGTGGGGGTCTGGGTCTAGGTGGGTCTGGGTATGGGTGGGGGGTGGGGGTCAGGGTGGGGGCGTGGGTGGGGGTCTGGGTCTGCGTCTGGGTGGGGGTCTGGGTGGGGTGTCGGTGGGGGTCTGGGTCTAGGTGGGGGTCTGGGTATGGATGGGGGTCAGGGTGGGGGCGTGGGTGGGGGTCTGGGTCTGGGTGGGGGTCTGGGTGGGGTGTCGGTGGGGTCTGGGTGGGGGTCTGGGTCTAGGTGGGGGTATGGGTGGGGGTGGGGGTCAGGGTGGGGGCGTGGGTGGGGGGCTGGGTGTGGACTGAGTATGGGTGGGGGTCAGTGTATGGGTGGGGGTGTGAGTGGGGCGTGGGTGGGGGCGTGGGTGTGGGGTGTGGGTGGGGGCGTGGGTGTGGGTGGGAGTGTAGGTGGGGGTCTGGCGTGGATGGGGTTTGGGTGGGGCTGGGGTTTAGGTGGGGGTCTGGATGTGAGTGGGGTCAGGTGTGGGTGGGGGTCTGCGTGGGGGTGGGGGTTATGGGTGGGCGTGTGGGTGGGGGTCTGTGTGGGGCTGGGGGTCTGGGTGGTGGTGGGGTGTGGGTGGGTGTGAGGGTGGGCATGGGTCTGGGTGAGAGTGTGGATGTGAGTGGGGTCTGGTTGTGAGTGGGGGTCTGGGTGGAGGTCTGGGTGTGGGTGTGAGTGGGGTCTGGGTGGGGGTGAGCATCTGGGTGGGGGTGAGCATCTGGGTGGGGGTCTGGGTGTGAGTGGGGGTCTGGGTGTGGGTGTGGGTGTGGGTGAGTGTCTGGGTATGAGTGGGGTGTGGGTGGGGTGTGTGGGTCTGGGTGGGGGTCTGGGTGTGGGTGAGTGTCTGGGTGTGAGTGGGGGTCTGGGTGTGAGTGGGGGTCTGGGTGTGAGTGGGGGGGATCTGGGTGGGGTCTGGGTGTGAGAGGGAGATGTGTCTGCAGCTGAGTGCAGGCATGTTACCTCGGGAGGGGGAGAGAGCAGAGGGCAGATTTTGGGAGAGGGGAGAGAGGGGTTGGGAGGAGGTAAATGTGGGGCGAGAGGGACTCTGTTACAAAGAAACATAGAAATAGGAGGCCATTCAGCCCTTCGAGTCAGCACTGCCATTCATTGCAATCATGGCTGATCGTCCCCAATCAATAATCCATGCCTGCCTTCTCCCCATATCCCTTGAGTCCACTAGCCCATAGAGCTCTATCTAACTCTCTCTTAAATCCATCCTGTGATTTGGCCTCCACTGCCCTCTGTGGCAGAGAATTCCATAAATTCACAACTCTTTGGTTTTTTCTCACCTCAGTCTTAAATGTCCTCCCCTTTATTCTGAGACTGTGGCCCCTGGTTCTGGACTCGCCCAACATTGGGAACATTTTTCCTGCATCTAGCTTGTCCAGTCCTTTTATAATTTGATATGTTTCTATAAGATCCCCCCCTCATCCTTCTTAACTCCAGTGAATCCAAGCCGAGTATTTTCTATCTTTCCTCATATGACAGTCCCGCCATCCCAGGGATCAATCTCGTGAACCTACGCTGCACTGCCTCAAGCACAAGGATGTCCTTCCTCAAATTAGGAGACCAAAACTGTACACAATACTCCAGGTGTGGTCTCACCAGAGCCCTATACAACTGCAGAAGAATCTCTCTACTCCTATACTGAAATCCTCTCGTTATGAAGGCCAACATTCCATTAGCTTTCTTCACTGCCTGCTGTACCTGCACGCCAACTTTCAGTGACCGGTGTACAAGGACGCCCACGTCTCGCTGTACCTCCCCCTCTGTTGTTGGGGAAATCCAGTGGGTCAGCGGGACACTGTGGGAGGGAGGGAGAGGTATTATGGGGTGGTGGGAGGGGGGGAAGAGAGAGAGAGAGAGCGAGAGAGAGCGAGAGAGAGCGAGAGCGAGAGCGAGCGCGAGAGAGAGAGAGAGAGAGAGAGAGAGGTCACTCTGTGGAAGGGAAAGTCGGAGGGACGATGGAGGAACACACTCTGGGACGGAGGGGGGAAGGAGGGAGGGTGGGATAGTCATATTGTGGGTGAGAGAGGGAGGGTCACACCGTCACACTCTGGGAGAGATGGAAGGAGAGAGGGAGCGTGGGAGGGAGGAATAGTCATATTGTGGGTGAGAGAGAGGGAGGGTCACACTGAGGGTGGAAGAGAGCGGTTTCCCATGATCCAGCACAGATCCTGCCTGCTGCATGGTGGCCTGTCCACAACAGCTCCAGGATCCATTGGCAACTGGGTTTACGAGATATTACTCACAGCTTTAAGAAGCTTAAAGTCGGTCCAAAATTTTGGTTCAATCTATGTACAAAATGCAATGACTTCACCTTCCAAGCGCAAGTGAGATCATGTAGTTTGGAAGCAAGTCCTTGGGAACCAGTGGGAATATTTATTGTTCCATGCGAGATGAGGATCTGGTGGGCAGCCAAGATCTTCGGAAGTCCATGTGTATGAACTCCAGTTGTACAGTGCAGTGGGAATGTGGGAGGAGACCTCAGTCCAGGGACCTTGGGATGGTAAGCGTTTCAAACCCAGCTACTGGTGAACAAGGTTCATGCCAGAACCCCTTTGGTCTTTCAATGGACAATAGGTGCAGGAGTAGGCCATTCGGCCCTTCGAGCCAGCACCGCCATTCAACGTGATCATGGCTGATCATCCCCAATCATTCCTGCCTTCACCCCATATCCCCTGACTCCACTCTATCTAGCTCTCTCTTGAAAGCATCCAGAGAACCTGCCACCACCGCCCTCTGAGGCAGAAAATTCCACAGACTCACAACTCTATGTGAGAAAAAGTGTTTCTTCATCTCCATTCTAAATGGCCAACCCCTTATTCTTAAACTGTGGCCCCTGGTTCTGGACTCCCCCATCATTGGGGACATGTTTCCTGCCTCTAATGTGTCCAAACCCTCAACAATCTTATATGTTTCAATGAGATTCCCTCTCATCCTTCTAAACTCCAGTGTATAAGCCCAGCCGCTCCATTCTATCAACATATGACAGTCCCGCCATCCTGGGAATTTACCTGGTAAACCTACGCTGCACTCCCTCAATAGCAAGAATGTCCTTCCTCAAATTAGGGGACTAAAACTTCACACAATACTCCAGGTGTGGTCTCACTAGGGCTCTGTACAACTGCAGAAGGACCTCTTTGCTCCTATACTCGACTCCTCTTGTTATGAAGGCCAACGTGCCAATCGCTTTCTTCACTGCCTGCTGTACCTGCATCCTCACCTCCAACTCGTTGCCCTCCCTCTCCCTACCCTCAGTCTGAAGAAGGCTCCCGACCCAAAACATCACCCATCCTTTTACTCCAGAGATGCTGCCCGACTTGAAGCTGAACTTTAAATTTATGAAAGAGAAAGAAAGATGAATAAAGATGTATAATATTTTTCATGTACGGTTTCCCTGAGACATTAAATTTATTTATTGGGTTCCGCAAGTGTAAAAAGGTTGACAAACGCTGACAGAGATACATAGATTATTAGGGGTTTGGACACGCTAGAGGCAGGAAACATGTTCCCGATGTTGGGGGAGTCCAGAACCAGGGGCCACAGTTTATGAATAAGGTTAAGCCATTTAGAACGGAGACGAGAAAACACTTTTTCACACAGAGTTGTGAATCTGTGGAATTCTCTGCCTCAGAAGGCAGTGGAGGCCGGTTCTCTGGATACTTTCAAGAGAGAGGTAGATAGGGCTCTTAAAGATAGCGGGGTCAGGGGATATGGGGAGAAGGCAGGAACCGGGTACTGATTGGGGATAATCAGCCTTGATCACATTGAATTGCGGTGCTGGCTGGAAGGGCCGAATGGCCAACTCCTGCCCAACATTGAACACAACTGACCTGACCCATCCCCGCCGACCAGCGATCCCCACACAACACTATCCTACATGCATGAGGGACAATTTTCACTTTACCAAGCCAATTAACCCTCAAACCTGTACGTCTTTGGAGTGTGGGAGGAAATCGAAGATCTCGGAGCAAACTCATGTAGGGAGAACGTGCAAACTCCGTACAGACAGCGCCCGTAGTCGGGATGGTGTCCGGCGCTGCATTCGCTGTCAGGCAGCAACTCTACCGCTGCGCCACTGGACAGTGGGGGATCACTGGCCACTGGCAAGCCATCAACTGTCCCCTCATGTCATGTTAGGGTCAGTCATGTCCTGCGCAAATCTACAGTCCAGACTGGTTGAAGGGCCGCTGATATCCTTCACAAAATAAACAACTGCCTAGTTTCATTGGGGGAAGTTACAGGTTTACAGAGTAAACTCTAGTAATATAACTTCATTTGAGGATTTACTGGTTTACAGAGTAAACCCCAGTAATGTAACTTAATTGAGGGATTTACAAGTTTGCAGAGTAAACTCCAGTAATGTAACTTCATTGGGGGATTTACAAGTTTGCAGAGTAAACTCCAGTAATGTAACCCCATGCTGCTATTCCCTGTAAACCACTCAGTGTGAACTTTAGCAGAGAGGTTTATGGTACACAGCGGAGGGCCATAAATCCCCATCGCCCAGGAGCTGAACTAACAGGGAAGCAGGCAGAGGAAGTTCAACAGAGGGCAATGCCACTACATACAAGGGTGGTCTCTCTTGTGGGAAACCAACAGATCAAAAGGGTTAAATATTGCAGGCAAATTTAATAGGAACCTGAGGGTCAACTATTTTTACACAGAGGGTAGTTGGTATTTAGGATGAGCTGCTGGAGGAGGTAGTTGAGGCTTGCACTATCACAACATTTAAGAAACACAGTTTGCCCCATATCCCTCTACTCTGTGAAACGTCACCCATCCATGTTCTCCACAGATGCTGCCTGACCCGCTGAGTTACTCCAGCACTCTGTGAAACGTCACCCATCCATGTTCTCCACAGATGCTGCCTGACCCGCTGAGTTACTCCAGCACTCTGTGAAACGTCACCCATCCATGTTCTCCACAGATGCTGCCTGACCCGCTGAGTTACTCCAGTGCTCGGTATCTTTATTTGCAAACCAGCATCTGCTGTTCTTTGTTTCAACATTGTGATAAACTTCTTCTGTAGCCTGTTTGAAGCTTCCACCGCCTTAATACAGCCTCACCAAAGCCCGATAAAGCTGCAACATGGCTCTGTGCGTCCGTCTGTTTCTAATTCAAACTACCAACAAACAGAGGATCCCATGCATCTTAATCTTCTGGATCAGCCTAGCATGGGAGACTTTATTAAATGCCTTTTGTAATAAAAAAATAACTGCAGATGATAATTTATACCAAAGATAGACACAAGGTTCTGGAGTAAGCCAGCAGGTCAGGCAGCATCTCTGGAGATAATGAGGTTAAGAAAGTATTTGCCCAGCGTGGGGCTTGAACCCACGACCCTGAGATTAAGATTCTCATGCTCCACCGACTGAGCTGGCCAGGCTGCTCCATCCTTGTCTGGGTCACAATGAGGTGATGTTTCGGGTCAGACTGATTGTGGGGAGGGGGGAGGGAGCTGGAGTGAGGTGTTGATCAAATGCCTTTACTGAAGTCCATGGAGACAACATCCACTGCCCAAGTCTCATCAATAACCTTGGCCATCTCCTCAACAAACTCTATCAAGTTAGTTGGACAAGGCAGCTAAAGAAAAAGCTATGATGGCGGGACTATTATATGTTGAGAGAATGGAGGGGCTGGGCTTGCATACACTGGACTAGAGGGGATCTTATTGAAACATATAAGATTATTAAGGGTTTGGACACGCTAGAGGCAGGAAACATGTTCCCGATGTTGGCGGAGTCCAGAACCAGGGGCCACAGTTTAAGTATAACGGGTTGGCCATTTAGAACGGAGACGAGGAAACACTTTTTCACCCAGAGAGTTGTGAATCTGTGGAATTCTCCGCCTCAGAGGGCGGTGGAGGCCGGTTCTCTGGATATTTTCAAGAGAGAGCTAGATAGAGCTCTTAAAGATAGAGGAGTCAGGGGATATGGGGAGAAGGCAGGAACGGGGTACTGATTGGGGATGATCAGCCATGATCACAGTGAATGGCGGTGCTGGCTTGAAGGGCCAAATGGCCTACTCCTGCACCTATTGTCTATTGACTGTTCCTAATTAGCCCTTTCCCTTCCAAACGGGTGGAATTCCTATCCTGAGGAATCCTCTGTGTAGCTTCCCGACAACCCAGGCCAGACGCTATGCTCTGCAGCTTCCTGGATTATCTCCACTTCCCTTCGGAAGCGTATCATCCTTCGTTTGAAGATTAACTCGAGTTGATGTCCTCAGAATCTGAATTTCAGAAACGCTTTAAATATTCCTGCACCTCACACAATGCAGCCAGGAAAGCAATTCAGCTAGGCGCCTGCAAAGCCTGGCCAAAACAACAGCGGATTAGAAAACCTGAGCTGGTGTCAGTCTTGGCTGGCGGGAAAGTGATTCTTGGAACTAGAACATCACGAGCCTGAAAACTATTTAAGTGTTTAAGCACACTTTGGAGGAAGAGAGTGCCAGGGATGAGGGAACGCTGCATTGCTACAGGTGTTGACTTATATCCAGTACACTGGTGAGGACCCCATTCTGGCCTCCTTAGTTCAGTATAGTTTATTGTCAAGTGTTCTTCTGCAGTTGTATAGGGCTCTGGTGAGACCACATCTGGAGTATTGTGCACAGTTTTGGTCTCCTAATTTGAGGGAGGACATCCTTGTGATTGAGGCAGTGCAGCGTAGGTTCACGAGATTGATCCCTGGGATGGCGGGACTGTCATATGAGGAAAGATTGAAAAGACTAGGCTTGTATTCACTGGAGTTTGTAAGGATGAGGGGCGATCTTATAGAAACATATAAAATTATGAAAGGACTGGACAAGCTAGATGCAGGAAAAATGTTCCCAATTTTGGGCGAGTCCAGAACCAGGGGCCGCAGCTTTAGAATAAAGGGGAGGTCATTTAAGACTGAGGTGAGAAAAAAGTTTTTCACCCAGAGAGTTGTGAATTTATGGAATTCCCTGCCACAGAGGGCAGTGGAGGCCAAGTCACTGGATGGATTTAAGAGAGAGTTAGATAGAGCTCTAGGGGGCTAGTGGAGTCAAGGGATGTGGGGAGAAGGCAGGCACGGGTTACTGATAGGGGACAATCAGCCATGATCACAATGAAGGGCTGAATGACCTTCTCCTGCACTTATTTTCTATGTATCTATGTTTCTATGTTTCTACCATAGAAACATAGGTGCAGGAGTAGGCCATTCGGCCTGTCAAGCCAGCACCACCATTCAATATGATCTTGGCTGATCATCTAAAACCAGTATGAAGAAGGGTTTCGGCCTGAAACGTTGCCTATCTCCTTCGCTCCATAGATGCTGCTGCATCCGCTGTGTTTCTCCAGCATTTTGTGTACCATCTAAAATCAGTACTCCGTTCCTGCTTTTTCCCCCCATTTCCCTTGATTCCGTTGCCCTAAGAGCTAAATCTAACTCTCACTTGAAAACATGGGGTGAATTGGCCTCCACTGCCTTCTGTGGCAGAGAATTCCCCAGATTCACAAGTCTCTGGGTGAAAACATTTTTCCACATCTCTGTCCAAAATGGCTTACTCCTTATTCTTAATCTGTGACCCCTCGTTCTGGACTCCCCCAATATCGGGAACATTTTTCCCGCATTTCTAGCCTCTCCAATCCTTTAAGATGATCAATATGATCATGGCTGATCAACTACAATCTGTACCCCCTTAGTGCCTTCTCCCCATATACCTTCATTCCTCTCTCCCTAAGAGCTCTATCTAACTCTATCTAACTTTCGAATGCATCCGGTGAATTGGCCTCCACTGCCTTCTGAGGCAGAGAATTCCACAAATTCACAACTCTCTGGGTGAAAAGGGTTTTCCACATCTCAGTTCTAAATGGCTTTCCCCTTATTCTTAAACTGTGGCCCCTGGTTCTGGACTCCCCCAACATCGGGAACATGTTTCCTGCCTCTAGCGTGTCCAACCCCTCAATTATTTTACATGTTTCTGTAGGAATTCCTCTCAACCTTCTAAAGTCCAGTGAATACAAGCGCTGTCGATCCATTCTTTCATCATATGTCAGTCCCGCCATCCTGGGAACTAACCTGGTGAACCTACGCTGCACTCCCTCAATAGCAAGAATGTCCTTCCTCAAATTGGGAGACCAAAATTGCCCACAATACTCCAGGTGCGGTCTCACTAAGGCCCTGTACAACTGCAAAAGACCTCCTTGCTCCTAAACTCAAATCCTCTTGCAATGAAGGCCAAGCTTTCTTCACTGCCTGCTATGGTACAGTGTGCAGGTTTTTTTGCATGCTATCCAGTCAGCGGAAAGACAATACATGATTAAAATCGAGGCATTTACAGTGTATAGATACAGGATAAGGGAATATTGTTTAGTGCAAGGTAAAGCCAGCAAAGTCCGATCGAGGATAATTCTGGAGGCCTGGAAATGCCCTACTTCTGCCTACATTGTCCATTGCTTTATCGTTGCTTTACCTCAATTGCTTTACTTCATTGCTTTACCTCAATCAAATTGACCTGGAATTTGTCATTGTGAACAATTTCAGTCCCGAGTTAAAAACATACGTTTTCAGAGCAGAATTAGGCCATTGGGATTATCTACTCCATTATTCAATCATGGCTGTTCTATCTTTCCCTCTCAACCCCATTCTCCCGCCGTCTCCCCATAACCCCTGACACCTTAACATCTGATGTACATGCGTACAAACAGGTTTTCATAATAGGTAGGTAGACAAAAAATGCTGGAGTAACTCAGCGGGTGAGGCCGCATCTATGCAGAGAACGAATTTGCGATGTTTCGGGTCGAGAGACTTCTTCAGATGTTGGGAGAGGGAGTGGGCGGGAAAAAGAAAGGAAGAGGTGGAGACAGTGGGGGAACTGGGAAGGGGGAGGGGAAGGAGGGAGAAAGCTAGGGCTATCTGCAATTAGAGAAGTCAATGTTCATACCGCTGGGGTGTAAACTACCCATGGAAAATATGAGGTGCCGTTTCTCCAATTTGCGCTGGGCCTCACTCTGTCTATGGAGGAGGCCAAGGACCGGAAGGTCAGATCGGAAATGGGAGGGGGAGTTGAAGCGCTGGGCCACCGGGAGAAGCGATCACCTCTCTCTCATAATACCTAGTTTAGTTTAGTTTAGAGATACAGTGTAGAAACAGGCTCTTCGGCCTACCAGGTCTGAACCAACCAATACACAAGCACTATTCTACAAATTCAGGGACAATTTACAAACGCCAATTAACCAAACTTGCACAATGTGGGAGGAAACCGGAGAATACCCACGCGGCCACAGGAAGAACGTGCTAACTCCTGACAGACAGCACCCATAGGCAGGATTGAACCCGGGTCTCTGGCGCTGTGAGGCAGCATCTCTACCGCTGCCCCAGCGTGCGGTATTCTGAAAGCAATAACAATCTCACACAATGCTGCCTGTGACGATGCTAGTTTTCGAGTTAGATTTAGTTCTTCGGGCTGAAGGGATCAAGGGATATGGGGAAAAAGCAGGGCACTGATTTTAGATTTTAGATGTTTAAGAAAGAACTGCAGGTGCTGGAAAAATCCAAGGTGGACAAAAATGCTGGAGAAACTCATCGATGGAGCGAAGGAATAGGTGATGTTTCGGGTCGAGACCCTTCTTCAGACCCTGAAGAAATATCTCGACCCAAAACATCCTCTGTTTCTTCACTCCATAGATGCAGCCTCACCCTTTGAGTTTCTGCAACATTTCTGTCTACCTTTGATTTTGGATGATCAGCCATGATCATATTGGACAGTGGCACTGGCTCGAAGGGCCGAATGGCCTAATCCTGCAATTATTTTCTATGTTCCTCACATCCTATAAAGGAATATGACAAATTTCCAGCCCCTCTTTGGATTCCTCAAGAGGCCACACTTATTTTAAGGTTGATTTCAGTTCTGGGCACCGTGTTATAGGAAAGATGTTGTCAAGCTGGAAAGGGTACAGAGAAGATTTACGAGGATGCTGCCAGGACTCGAGGGCCTTGAGCTGTAGGGAGAGGATGAGTCGGCTGTGACTCTATTCCTTGGAGAGCAGGAGGATGAAGGAGTGATCTTATAGAGGCATAAAAAATCATGATTGGAAGCCACACAGTCTCTTGCCCAGAGTAGGTGAATCGAGGATCAGAGGACATAGGTTTAAAGTGAGGGGGAAAAGATTTAATAGGAATCCGAGAGGCAACTTTTTCCACACAGAGGGTGGTGGGTGTATGGAGCGAGCTGCCAGATGAGGTAGTTGAGGCTGGGATTATCCCAACGTTTAAGAAACAGTTAGACAGGTACATGGATAGGACAGGTTTAGAGGGATTTGAGCCAAAAGCAGGCAGGTGGGGCGAGTGTGGTTGGGACATGTTGGTTGGTATATGCAAGTTGGGCTGAAGCACGGGTTTCCCAACTTTTTTCGTCTCGTTTACCCCGGCAACTTTAATAGCACACATGAAATGTTATTTCACTTATTTATGAACAACTATTGGTAAACAGATACCGGTATAGCAGAACCAAACGCAGTAAAGGGCCTGTCCTACCAGCAT
Source organism: Okamejei kenojei (assembly GCA_035221665.1). Classification (NCBI taxonomy): domain Eukaryota; kingdom Metazoa; phylum Chordata; class Chondrichthyes; order Rajiformes; family Rajidae; genus Okamejei; species Okamejei kenojei. The sequence continues at coordinate 33,975,295 of CM069160.1, forward strand.
CCGACTCCATGCGAAGAGCGCGACCAAACCGGCAGCGGGGGCCGCGCGGAGGTGGGGTGAGTGGCGCGACGCGGTGGGAAGTGAGGCGAACTTGGAGCGAAGTCTGAAAGGTAAGTTCGCCAGGACAGAGAGGGACACACAGAGAGGGCCATGGAGACACACACAGAGAGGGTCACGGAGGCACCTACAGAGAGGGTCACGGAGGCACGATGTCGAGGCGGTGTGTAATGCGTCGAGGCGACTGCGAGCTGACAAGCCGTTGCCGCACGGAATTTTTGAACATGGTCAGTTTTTCGGAGCCCCGCGCGATGTCGGGACGATCTCCGCACAATTCTGCACGGCTCCGGCGATCGAAGTGGGACCGGCCCCGCGACGCCGGACAGCTTAAGCGACCACGTTAGGTCGCGCTCACCGCATGGAGTCGCATGCTGCTGGGACAGGCCCTTAAGTAAATAAGGAAAAATAGGTACAAATCCAGAATCAACAAATTTACCACCTGGGTAAATTTACCCAAGGTTGGGAATCCTTGGGGTAAAGGTTTGGAATCCTTGCGGGATGGAGGGACTGTCGAATGCTGAGTGAATGGAGCGGCTGGGCTTGTACACTCTGGAGTTTAGAAGGATGAGAGGGGATCTCATTGAAACATATAAAATCATTAAGGGTTTGGACACACTAGAGGCAGGAAACATGTTCCCGATGATGAGGGAATCCAGAACCAGGAGCCACAATTTAAGACTAAGGGGTAAGCCATTTAGAACGGAGACGAGGAAACACTTTTTCACACAGAGAGTTGTGAGTCTGTGGAATTCTCTGCCTCAGAAGGGGGTGGAGGCTGGTTCTGTGGATACTTTCAAGAGAGAGCTAGATAGGGCTCTTAAAGATAGCGGAGTCAGGGGATATGGGGAGAAGGCAGGAACGGGGTACTGATTGGGGATGATCAGCCATGATCACATTGAATGTCGGTGCTGGCTCGAAGGGCCGAATGGCCTACTCCTGCACCTATTGTCTATTGTCTAAAGGGCATGTTTCCGTGCTGTAAGACTCTATGACAAGGAAAGGAAGTCGTTGTCCATGTTTCCAGTCCTGTCTGCAGCTTGTCCTGTTACATCACTGATATTCCGAGCGTTGTCTGAGATCAGACCCTCCCAGTCAGTCAGAGCCAGTGCCCAGAAAATAAACCGCCCTTTGTATCAAATACCCAACTTTTCCTGGGCTGGGAAGTATCTCATCCACCCTGGCAAATCCCAACGGAACATTGCAAAATGGAAAGATCAGATGTGGAAAAAAGCAACAGCCGCGAGAATCTCTGGAGCAGGGGAATTGAAGATGTTGACTTGCAAAGTCATGGGAGGAGTAACATTGATCATGAAGGGCGAGGCTATGGATTATGTGCAAGTGGATGACAGATCTAGGGCGGCCCAATGGTAGAGCTGCTGCCTTACAGCACCAGGGACCCAGGTTCGATCCTGACCTCGGGTGCTGTCTGTGTGGAGTTTGTACGTTCTCCCTGTGACCATGTGGGTTTACCCCTGCACTCAACATTATTCATAGAAACATAGACAATAGGTGCAGGAGTAGACCATTCGGCCCTTCGAGCCTGCCCCGCCATTCAATATCATCATGGCTGATCATCCAACTCAGTATCCCGTACCTGCCTTCTCTCCATACCCCCTGCTCCCTTTAGCCACAAGAGCCACATCTAACTCCCTCTTAAATATAGCCAATGAACTGGCCTCAACTACATTCTGTGGCAGAGAATTCCAGAGACTCACCACTCTCTGTGTGAAAAATGTTTTCCTCATCTCGGTCCTAAAGGAATTCCCCCTTATCCTTAGATTGTGACCCCTTGTCCTGGAGTTCCCCAACATCGGGAACAATCTTCCTGCATCTAGCCTATCCAACCCCTTAAGAATTTTGTAAGTTTCTATAAGATCCCCCCTCAGTCTCCTAAATTCTAGCGAGTACAAGCCGAGTCTATCCAGTCTTTCCTCATATGAAAGTCCTGACATTCCAGGAATCAGTCTGGTGAACCTTCTCTGTAGCCCCTCTATGGCAAGAATGTCTTTCTCATGCATCTGTTTGCTGTTGATGGCTTAATTGTAATCATGTATTGTCTTCCCGTCGAATGGGTAGCATGCCATAAAAAAAATGTATCACTGGTACATTTAACATTTGTAAACTAAACTAAACTCATTCTTGTACAGTGATCCGCCCTCTTAAATGGGCAAAACAAAGACCACTGTTCTGGATGTGAAGTGTACAGCTCTCTCAGCCACCCCGAGACCAACATTGATTCAGCTGGCCACGACCGACCCGACCGCTGGCTGCGTGTTGATTGACTGCTGTGTTTCCAGAATCCCCATGACAACTACACGTTACAAGCAGTTTATTGCCTGTAAAGCAATTTGTAAAGTCTTAAAACTGTGAAAGATGTTCCTGAAATAGATGCATCCATTGTACATGACGCTGTGGGTCGGGACTCTTCTCCAGTCTGAAGAAAGGTTCCGAACTAAAACTTTGCCCATCCATGTTCTGCAAGGACACTGCCTCCCGCTGAGTTACTCCAGCATCTTCCTTTACCAATGGGAGCCTGCTCTCCAAGCTCAGGAGTTCTGTACGCAAACTTTCTGATACACTTCAGTAGACAATAGGTGCAGGAGGAGGCCATTCGGCCCTTCGAGCCAGCACCGCCATTCAATGTGATCATGGCTGATCATCCACAATCACTGCCTTCTCCCCATATCCCCTGACTCCGCTATCTTTAAGAGGCCTATCTAGTATCTTTACAACAGTAACATTGCCTTTCAAGGTGGTGGGTGTATGGAAGGTGCTGTCAGAGGAGGTAGTTGAGGCAGGTATTTTAACAACATCTAAAAGGCACTTGGACAGGTACATGGATGGTAAAGGCTTCGAGGGATATGGGCCAAACACAGGTAGGTGGGACAAGTGCAGATGGAGCATCTTGGTTGGCATGGGCGAGTTGGGCTGAATGGACTATTTCCGCTCTTCTGGGACTCTGGGAATCTATGGAATTTATTAGAAGCATCATCATTACCGTGGTTGGAGTCACGCCAAGCAAGATCCCACAAATCCCACTACACCTGATCTAGTGGCAGTGATTTGGGATTGTTCCCAACCCTCAGAATTGCCCACCTAGAAAGTACTTTCCCCTGCAACCGCAGGAAATGCTACACTTGTCGCTTTACCTCCCCCCTCGACTCCATCCAAGGACCCAAGCAACCTTTCCATCATGCATCTGTATGCTGTTGATGGCTTAATTCCACCCGCACCTCCTCCAACCTCATCTACTGCATCCGCTGTTCCAGGTGTCAACTTGTCTACACTGGCGAGACCAAGCGCAGGCTTGGCGATCGCTTCACCCAGCACCTCTGCTCAGCTTGCAATAACCAACCTGATCTCCCGGTGGCTCAGCACTTCAACTCCCTCTCCCATTCCCAATCTGACCTCTCCGTCCTGGGCCTCCTCCATTGCCAGATTGAGGCCCAGCATAAATTGGAGGACCAGCACCTCATAGTTTAAATTGCCCACCTTGGGCAGTTTACACCCCAGCAGTATGAACATTGACTTCGCTAATTTTAGATAGCCCTTGCCTTCCCCCTCTTCCCCTCCCCCTTCCCATCTCTCCCACAAAGCCTACTGTCTCCACCTCTTCCTTTCTTTTTCCACAACCACCCCCCCCCCCCCCTACCCCTGACATCAGTCTGAAGAAGGGTCTCGACCCAAAACGTCGCTAATTCCTTCTCTCCATAGATGCTGCCTCACCCGCTGAGTTTCTCCAGCATTTTTTGTCTATCATTCCTCTTGGGTAGCTCACACCCAATGGTAACAAACACTGAATTCTCCAATTCTAAGTAACTACATAACAATCCCCTCCCTTCTTCCCCCATATAATCCCCCCCCCTCCCCGCCTAGAGTCACACCAGTTACTCCCCCGCCCCTTCCACCTACGTTCCATCATCTAGCTTCACAATTTGCAGCACCAATCCTTTTGTCTCATGCCTTCTGTCTTTTCATCTCTGCCCTTTGCCTCTCAAATAACCCTCCTCAGCAGTGTTGGCTTATAACCCGCCAGACTTTGTCCTTCTCCTCATCTATGACAGCCTTCTTTTCTACCCCCCTCCCCCCCCAACAATCAGTCTGAAGAGAGTTTCCGACCCAAAACATCACCTACCCATGTTCCCCTGAGATGTTGCCTGACCCGCTGTTACTCCAAGATCTTTGTGTCTTTGTTTCACGTTTTCAACCTGCTAGCACCTCACCTAATGAATTGAACCCCACCCAGTAAGTAACCCATGCCAAACAACACTCCACACAATGTTTGGACTAAACTAAAGATCTGAAGCTTCTGAAACTGGGCTTTGGAAACTGTTTCACAATCAGATTTCCAATTAGTAAAGTATGTGTGACCTCAGTCTTAAGTGTGATCTTACTCAAAGCATTCTCTTGGCCAGACTACGTCACCTCTCCTCTTAGATCTGTTGGATAGAGACACCTGGAGAGAGATTGCTTCAATCGGATCAACAGTCCCTACTGATTCCAATCCCCAAATAACATCTCCACAGACTTGCTCATTTCATCTCTCTCAGTGCCTCTACTAAAAATCGCGGTTGGAGGCTTTGAATTGGATGGAACTGAATACAAGGAGAGGAAAAGTGGGAACATTTGCCAATGTTGACATCTGACCATCGTCCCTCGTTGCCAAGGCTGCCTCTGGGTGCTGGGTCTCCCAGCGGGAGTCACGGGGTGACAGGACGGGATGGGGAGGGGGCCACCAATCTGATGAGCAAAACTTTCCACAGTGTTTGGCCCCCATATGGAATCAATATGCATCTTGGCAGGCCGGTGCCTAGACTGTCTCATCCTGGCCAGCATTCTAAACACAAAAGCAAGGCTTAATAGTCTTTGGAAACTTGCACAGACAGTTATTGAATGCAGCACAAGATGACATCAGTCTATAGCTGATTCGGGTAGACAAACAGCAACTACTCTCTGGAGACACAAATGCTTTACATATTTATTTCCTATGAACTTCAAGAATTCACATCACACACCAAAGATTAGCATCTCTTGTGGACACAAAATGCTGGATTATCTCAGCGGGTGAGGCAGCATCACTGGAGAGAAGGAATGGGCGACGTTTGGGGTCGAGACCCTTCTTCAGACTGACGTCAGAGGAGGGGGCAAGACAAAGATAGAATATAGTCGGAGACAGAAAGACCAGAGGGAGAACTGGGAAGAGGGAGGGGATGGAGATAGGGGGAAAGCAAGGGCTATCTGAAGATAGAGAGGTGAATGTTCATACCGCTGGGGTGTAAACTACCCAAGCGGATTACGAGGTGCTGCTCCTCCAATTTGCGCTGGGCCTCACTCTGACAATGGAGGAGGCCCAGGACAGAAAGGTCAGATTGGGAATGGGAGGGGGAGTTGAAGTGCTGGGCCACCGGGAGATCAGGTTGGTTAAGACGGACTGAGCGGAGGTGTCCAGTGACTAGTGACTACGGAGAAAATACAGTGTGGATTACTTATGAAGAGCGTTTGAAGGCTCTGGGCCTGTACTCTCTAGAGTTTAGAAGGATGGGGGGGGGGGGCTGATTGAAACTTCATAATATGAAAGGCCTGGATAGAGTGGATGAAGAGAGGATGCTTCTACTAATGGGGGAGTGTCGGACCAGAGGGCACAGCCTCTGAATGAAAGGATGTTTCTTTAGAAAGGAGATGAGGAGGAATTTCTTTAGTCGGAGGGTGGTGAATCTGTGGCATTCATTGCCACAGACAGCACATCTATAGGCACATGGAAATGCAGGGAATAGGGGATATGGATCACCTAACGGCAGAGGGGATGGATTGTACACAGGGGAGGATGCGAGACAAAGATAAAATGTAGTCGGAGACAGGAAAGACTAGAGGGAAAACTGGGAAGGGGAAGGAGAGAGAGGGAATGCAAGGGCTAACTGAAGACAGAGATGTCAATGTCAAACAGGATATGGACCATGGACAAGCAGACGAGATCAGTTTATTTTGGCATCATGTTTGGCATGAGTATTGTGGACTGAAGGGGCTGACCCCATGATATACTGTTCTATGTTCTATAGAGGGCAGGCTGACTATGTCTGCGTGGGTGAGTTTATTTATCCTGAAACACATTTGTGAATTCAAGCTCTTGTCTCTACTTGCGACTCCAACAGTTTATTCACTACAGACTGCCGGAGTTTTGTGAACCAAAGTCAAACCAGCCATACCTGTGCGACAGGGAGCTCTTCAGTCAAGTCCTACTCTAGACTGGAGGATAAACATATGTTGACACTTCCAGGGTTGTGCTAAAGGAGGCTACACTGTCTGAGAACTTATTAAACAGAGGCTCCATCTGTCCTTTATCTGCGACACAGATATCCTGTTGCCATTATACTGAAGAAGGGCAGGGGATTTCTCCTCCTGTATCTGGACTAATATTTATCCCTGAATCAATATTTCTAAACGCGCAGCCAGTCTAGACAGCTTGCCCCTGCTGTTTGTGGGACCTTGGTCTGCGTAGTTTTCCAGCAGTGCCAGAGATTTCTATAGCGCCGAAATTTGGCAAATACCAAAAAGTGAAAGGAATTCAGGAGTTTTAAGAATGTGTTTCCTGCTGATTTTGAAGGCTTACTGCAATTCCGGACCGGGAAACACCAATGCACGCCCACTGACTCAACAAATAAAAGGTACTGCAGATGCTGCTTTATACCAAAGATAGACACAGAGTGCTGGAGTAACTCAGCGGGTCAGGCAGCATCTGTGGAGAACATGGATAGGTGACGTTTCACAGAGTGCTGGAGTAACTCAGCGGGTCAGGCAGCATCTGTGGGGAACATGGATAGGTGACGTTTCACAGAGTGCTGGAGTAACTCAGCGGGTCAGGCAGCATCTGTGGAGAACATGGATAGGTGAGGTTTCACAGAGTGCTGGAGTACCTCAGCGGGTCAGGCAGCATCTCTGGAGAACATGGGGGTGTACACATATATTACTCTGCAAGTTCATAACTTCTAGGAGCAGAATTTGACCATTCAGCCTATGAAGTCTACTCCACCATTTAATCACAGCTGATCTATCTCTCCCTCTCAACCTCATTCTCCAGCCTACTCCTCATAACCCCTGACACCATTACCAATCAATAATCTATCTATCTCAGCCTTAAAAACTTCTACTGATTTGGACTCAACAGGCGTCAGTGTCAATGAATTCCACAGATTCACCACCCACTGACTAAAGGAATTCCTCCTCATCTCCTTTCTAAAGGGATGTCCTTTTATTCTGAAGCTGTGGCCTCTAGTCCTAGACTCTCCCACTAGTGGAAACGTCCTCTCCACATTTACTCTATCCAGGCTTTTCACTATTTGATAACCTTCTGTACACACACACCCCCACAGCATGATGGCGCAGCGGTAGAGTTGTTGCCTAGCAGCGCCAGAGACCCGGGTTCGATTCCGACCATGGGTGCTGTCTGTACGGAGTTTGCATGATCTCCCCGAGCCAGCAGAGATTTTTTCAGAGATCTATCTTATCCTCCTGCACTGCAAAGATGTCCAGGTTTGTAGGTTAATTGGCTTGGCGGAGGTGTAGATTGTCCCTAGTGTCTGTAGTGAACTAGGTGGGCTGACGGGCCTGTTTCCGTGATGTATCTCTAAACTAAACTAAAATATCTTATAGAATCTTATAGAAACATAAAATCTATAAAGGATTGGACAGGCTAGATGCAGGAAAAATGATCCTGATGTTGGGGGTGTCCAGAACCAGGGGCCACAGTTTAAGAATAAGGGGTAGGCCGTTTAGGACGGAGATGAGGAAACACCTTTTTCACCCAGAGAGTTGTGAATCCGTGGAATTTTCTGCCACAGAAGGCAGTGGAGGCCAATTCATTAGATGTTTTCAAAAGAAAGTTACATTTAGCTCTTAGGCCTAATGGAATCAAGGGAACTGGGGAAAAAGCAGGAACGGGGTACTGATTGTGGATGATCAGCCGCGATCATATTGAATGGTGGTGCTGGCTCCAAGGGCCAAATGGCCTACTCATGCACCTATTTTCTATGTTTCTATGATGACAGGCGACAGGTGCAGGAGTAGGCCATTTGGCCCATCAAGCCAGCACTGTAAACAATGCCCCCAAGTCTATGTTTAAGAAAGAACTGCAGATGCTGGAAAAATCGAAGTTAGACAAAAATGCTGGAGAAACTCAGCAGGTGAGGCAGCATCTATTGAGTGAAGGAATAGGTGACATTTCGGGTCTGAAGAAGGGTCTCAACCCGAAACTTCGGTCCACAGATGCTGCCTCACCTATTGAGTTTCTCCAGCATTTTTGTCTACCCCAAGTCTATGTAGCTCAGAGCTCTTGCATCTTGTTGTGTGTCTGCTCCTTTAAAGCCCCCTCATCCACTGTGCAGAGAATGCTGATGTATTCCTGGCACGATCGCCCCCGCACACGACCTTCTGCCCTTTCCAGCTCTGCCAGGGGCAACTCCCATGACAATCCGCACACAATCCCACAGCTCCCCCATGTCAATACTTCAGCTCAAAGCCATTCCTTTTAAACAATCCGTGATATTTTTATAACCCTGACGAGAGACAGCAGTGCAGTTTGGTTTCTGATCAGAGTGTTTCCGACAACATTGTGTCAGCTAGCAAGAAGTATGTGCGGATGGAGCAAGTGAGTCAGCAAGTTGGGTTTTTCATGATTCATTCTGGTTAAAGTAATGAAGAAACAAACAACAACAGCAGCAGCAACACGGAGACACGACCAGCTTCAGCCCAACTTGGCCATGCCACCTAAGATGCTCCATCTACCCTAATCCCAACCTCAATAGGAATCTGACGGGTAACATTTTCCACACAAAGGGTGGTGGCTGTATGGAACAAGCTGCCAGAGGAGGTAGTTGAGGCTGGGACTATCTGATCGTTTATGCAACATTTAGACATGTCCATGGATAGGACAGGTGTGGAGGGATATGGACCAAGCACAGGCAGTGCTTGCTGGAGACTCGTGTAGCTGGGACATTGTTGGCCGGTGTGGGCAAGTTGGGCCGAAGGGCCTGTTTCCACACTGTATCATTCTAACTGCCCACATTTGGACCATAAACCGTTCCTATCACTCCCTCTTCTACCCTCTCCCATCAGGCAAGAGGTACAGAAGTGTGAAAACACACACCTCCAGGTTCAGGGACAGTTTCTTCCCGACTGTTCGCAGCCAACTGTTATCACCAACTAGAGAACGGTCCTGACCTCCCATCTACCCCATTGGAGGCTGTCTTAAATCAGACTTCAATGTTGCATCTTGCACTAAATGTCCTACTCTTTGTACTTGATCTGGACTGTGGATGGCCTGGTTGGAATCATGTATAGTTTTTTTTTTGGACTGGACAGCAGAAAAAAAAAGCCTTTCACTGCACCTCAGAACACGTGGCAATAACAACCTCAACTAAACCCTCCACGTTTGTGTCCAACTACCACAGCGGTGCAGCGGTATAGTTGCTGCCTAGACCCAGCCTCCCGGGCTCCATCCGGACATACTGTATGGAGTTTGTACTTTCTCCCTGGGACCGCGTGGGTTTTCTCCGGGTGCTCTGGTAATTAATTGTTTTTTGTAAATGGTAAATTGTCCCTAGTGCATGTAAGATAGTGCTAGTGTATTGCTGTTACGCCAGTGTATGGCAGATGCAGTATAATGTGGATAAATGTGAGGTTATCCACTTTGATGGCAAAAACAGGAAGGTAGACTATTATTTGAATGGTGACCGATTAGGAAAAGGGGAGATGCAGCGAGACCTGGGTGTCATGGTACACCAGTCATTGAAAGTAGGCATGCAGGTGCAGCAGGCAGTGAAGAAAGCGAATGGTATGTTGGCATTCATAGCAAAAGAATTTGAGTACAAGAGCAGGGAGGTTCTACTGCAGTTGTACAGGGTCTTGGTGAGGCCACACCTGGAGTATTGCATACAGTTTTGGTCTCCTAATCTGAGGAAAGACATTCTTGCCATAGAGGGAGTACAGAGAAGGTTCAACCAGGACTGATTCCTGGGATAGCACGACTTCCATATGAAGAAAGACTGGATAGACTCGGCTTGTACTCGCTGGAAATTAGAAGATTGAGGGGAGATCTTATAGAGACTTACAAAATTCTTAAGTGGTTGGACAGGCTAAATGCAGGAAGATTGTTCCCGATGTTGGGGAAGTCCAAGACAAGGGGTCACAGTTTAAGGATAAGGGGGAAGTCTTTTAGGACCGAGATGAGAAAATCATTTTTCACACAGAGAGTGGTGAATGTGTGGAATTCTCTGCCACAGAAGGTAGTTGAGGCCAGTTCGTTGGCCATATTTAAGAGGGAGTTAGATGTGGCCTTGTGGCTGAAGGGATCAGGGGGTATGGAGAGAAGGCAGGTACAGGATACTGAGTTGGATGATTAGCCATGATCATATTGAATGGCGGTGCAGGCTCGAAGGGCCGAATGGCCTGCTCCTGCATCTAATTTCTATGTTTCTATGTGTATGAACTCGGTGGGCTGAAGAGCCTGTTTCCACCGTGTATGTCTAAATGCTTTATTTTAAACTCACACCAGGACAGGTTGTGGGGGGGTTGGGCGAGTGAGGAGTCCAGGAACGCACATTCTGTGGGTCACCGCCTCGTTAACCCACGTGCACTCAAAACCCCCTGTTTATTAAAGTTTATTCTTCTGGTTACCACCACATGTTAGTTTAATCTCTCTCATTTCCGGCACCTGTTTTACAGCACAGCCCAGATGTGAAAATAATTTACGGCTGCCTTCGCTAAGTGGGACCATGAGTCAGAATGTTGATCATTCCCCCAGGGAACATTTTGATGAACGCTCATAGATACAGTGATGTAACTCACTGCTTGATGTGACACATGGAGGAAATAAACAGATCGAGTGAAAACTCCCCTTTTATACACAACAGTACATTGTTACGGCCTGCAAAGTGAGCGTGGCAGCTCCTAAATTGGATCTGCAGACGTGTCCGAGATGCCAGTGGGCGCACAGAGGGCCAGGCACTTCTTGCCTCTCCCAGAAAGTTCACGTTTCAAACCTCCGTCCAAAGGATTGAGTCTAACATCCTTGTGGTTTCCGGACCGTTGTCGGGGGAGCGGCAGCACTGTCCACGGGGCCGGGCCGAGAGGCAGGGAATGCTGCCCTGTCAGGGGGCAGTTCAATAGGGGGGCACCGGGGGAGGGGGTGAGGGAGAGTGACACCGTGGGGGGGAGGGGGTGACACACCGTGGGGGGAGGGGGTGACACACCGTGGGGGGAGGGGGGGTGACACACCGTGGGGGGAGGGGGTGACACACCGTGGGGGGAGGGGGTGACACACCGTGGGGGGGAGGGGGTGACACACCGTGGGGGGGGGGGGGTGAGGGGTGACACACCGTGGGGGGGAGGGGGGTGACACACCGTGGGGGGGGGGGGGTGACACACCGTGGGGGTGGGTTGACACTCCGTGGGGGGGGTGACACATTGTGAGGGGGGGGGTGGCACACCATGGGGGGAGAGGGTGACACATTGTGAGGGGAGGTGACACACCGTGGGAGGGGGGTGACACACCGTGGGAGGGGGGGTGACACACCGTGGGAGGGGGGGGGTGACACACGTGGGAGGGGGGGGTGACACACCGTGGGGGAGGGGGGGGTGACACACCGTGGGAGGGGGGGTGACACACCGTGGGGAGGGGGGGTGACACACCGTGGGAGGGGGGGGTGACACACCGTGGGAGGGGGTGACACACCGTGGGGGGAGGGGGTGACACACCGTGGGGGGAGGGGGTGACACACCGTGGGGGGAGGGGGTGACACACCGTGGGGGGGGGGGTGACACACCGTGGGGGGAGGGGGTGACACACCGTGGGGGGAGGGGGTGACACACCGTGGGGGGGAGGGGGGTGACACACCGTGGGGGGAGGGGGGTGACACACACCGTGGGGGGAGGGGGTGACACACCGTGGGGGGAGGGGGTGACACACCGTGGGGGGAGGGGGTGACACACCGTGGGGGGAGGGGGTGACACACCGTGGGGGGGGAGGGGGTGACACACCGTGGGGGGGGGGGGTGACACACCGTGGGGGGAGGGGGTGACACACCGTGGGGAGGGGGGGGGTGACACACCGTGGGGGAAGGGATGACACACCGTGGGGGGAGGAGACACATTGTGAGGGGAGGTGACACACCGTGGGGGTGGAGTTACACACCGTGGGAGGGGGGGTGACACACCGTGGGAGGGGGCGTGGGTGACACACCGTGGGGTGGGGGGGGGGGGGGTGACACACCGTGGGAGAGGGGTGACACACCGTGGGAGGGGGTGACACACCGTGGGAGGGGGGATGACACACCGTGCGGGGGGGGATGACACACCGTGCGGGGGGGGGGGATGACACACCGTGCGGGGGGGTGACGCGCCGTGGGAGGGGGGGTGACGCGCCGTGGGAGGGGGGGTGACGCGCCGTGGGAGGGGGGGGTGACGCACCGTGGGAGGGGGGGGGTGACGCACCGTGGGAGGGGGGGTGACCACCGTGGGAGGGAGGGTGACACACCGTGGGAGGGAGGGTGACACACCGTGGGAGGGAGGGTGACACACCGTGGGAGGGAGGGTGACACACCGTGGGAGGGAGGGTGACACACCGTGGGGAGGGGGGGTGACACACCGTGGGAGGGAGGGGGGGTGACACACCGTGGGAGGGAGGGGGGGTGACACACCGTGGGAGGGGGGGTGACACACCGTGGGAGGGGGGGTGACACACCGTGGGCGGTGGGGGAGTGACACATCCTAGTCCAGCACGCTGTGTCTCACTCTGTCACCTGCCCGGTGCCCGTGTCTTCATGAATTGGACAGAGAGGGAAAATTACTATATAAACATTTGGACAGTTACATGGGTAGGACAGGTTTGGAAGGATATGGACAAATGCAGACTGCTGGGACCAGCGTAGATAGACTGTATTGGCATATACGAGTAGGGCCGAAGGGTCTGTTTCCACCCTCTGAGACTCTATGCAGATGGGTCATCTTGGGCGGCATGGACAAGTAGGGCCGAATGGCCTGTTCCGTGCTCCACGACGCGACTCTATGTAAATTGGGAGTCTTGGACTGCATGGACAAGTTGGACCGAATGTCCTGTTTCCGTGCTCAGTGACTCTGTCAATGTCTTGGACAGCAATGGACGAGTTGGGCCGAAAGGCCTCTTTCCACGTTACGTGGCTTCAAGACCGTATGAAGATAGGACAGCCTGATTAGCATGGACGAGTTGGGCCGAAGGGTCTGTTTCCACGCTCTATGGCTCTAAGACTATGTACATAGGACAGCCTGGTTAGCATGGACGAGTTGGGCCGAAGGGTCTGTTTCCACGCTCTATGGCTCTAAGACTATGTACATAGGACAGCCTGGTTAGCTTTGACGAGTTGGGCCGAAGGGTCTGCTTTCACGCTATATGACTTTAAGACTATGTACATGGGGCAGCCTGGTTAGCATGGACGAGTTGGGCCGAATGATCTGTTTCCACGCTCTATGGCTCTACGTAGATTTGACAGCCTGGTTAGCATGGACAAGTTGGGCCGAAGGGTCTGTTTCCACGCTGTAAGACTCTATATAGCCGGGGCATCTTGAGAGGCAGGGCCGACGGGCCTGTTTTCACGCGAGATGATCTGTGACTATAAATGCGGCAGCTCGGTTGGCATTGGCGTGATGGGCCGAAGGGCCTGTTTCCGAGCTGTAAGACTCTCTGGGCTCCGGCAGGTGGGCGCCGGCAGCGGCTGAGCGGCCGGTGCCGGGTCCCGGGATGAGGGCGGGCTGCGATGAGCACACATATAATGGGGTCTATACATCATTCAGTGAGCTGTGACCGCATCTGCCCCGGCTCCCGACCTGCACACTCGGCACCTCTTGTTCGTGGACTTGCCCAGCCCAAAGCTTGTGGGTGAAGCGTGTGAACACACACACGACCGCTTGTTAAATTTCACACCCGCCCTGCTTGGGCGCTCACACTGCGCCGTGTGTATCGGGACCACGGGAGTAGCAGAACCCCACCCCGAAAAACATGCCTCGCCCCTTCTTTAGTATAATGTAAAAAACAAGGATCTACAGGTGCTGTTTTTTGCAAAGATAGACAAGAAAATGCTGGAGTAACTCGCGGGTCAGGCATCGTGCGTGCAGGAAGAAAGTGCAGATGCTGGTTTATACCGAAGCTAGACACAAAGTGCTGGAGTAACTCAGCCGGTCTGGCAGCAGCTCTGGAGATTAGGAATGGGTTGTCATTTCGGCTCGGGACCCTTTCCTTTGGGTCCATCGAGTACGCGTCACCCGTTCACGATATTTCTATTCTGTACACTTGGGACAGTTTACAATTAACCTACAAACCCACAGGCCTTTGGAGTGTGAGAGGAGCCCGGAGAAAACCCACGCTGTCACAGGGAGAACGTGCAAACTCCGTACAGACAGCACCCGAGGTCGGGATCGAACCCGGGTCTCTGGCGCTGTGAGGCAGCAACTCCACCGCTGCACCACCGTGACGCCCTTCTCCGTTCTCGCGAAACTTCACCTATCCATGTTCTCCACAGATGCTGCCTGACCCGCTGAGTTACTCCAGCACTCTGTGAAACGTCACCTATCCATGTTCTCCACAGATGCTGCCTGACCCGCTGAGTTACTCCAGCACTCTGTGAAGCGTCACCTATCCATGTTCTCCACAGATGCTGCCTGACCCACTGAGTTACTCCAGCACTCTGTGAAACGTCACCTATCCATGTTCTCCATACATGCTGCCTGACCCACTGAGTTACTCCAGCACTCTGTGAAGCGTCACTTATCCATGTTCTTCACAGATGCTGCCTGACCCGCTGAGTTACTCCAGCACTCTGTGAAGCGTCACCTATCCATGTTCTCCACAGATGCTGCCTGACCCGCTGAGTTACTCCAGCACTCTGTGAAACGTCACCTATCCATGTTCTCCATACATGCTGCCTGACCCGCTGAGTTACTCCAGCACTCTGTGAAGCGTCACCTATCCATGTTCTCCATACATGCTGCCTGACCCGGGCCAGGAGCGGGGATCTAGCGGTTCGGGCGGCGAGTAATTCCCTGCCCGCTCTCCGAGGGGATAGGGTCCCGGAACGTAATCTCGAACCTTTCCCCGTCGTTACATTTCTCGCCACTCCTCCTCCGGAGACGGCGGAACGAGTGGGTAAACCGCTGCCTCGCAGCGCCAGAGACCCCGGGTTCGATCCTAACCTCGGGTGCTAGCTGTGTGTGGACTTTCCATGTTCTCCGTGTGACCGCGTGGATTTCCTCCGGGTGCCCGAGTTTCCTCCCACATCCCACATTGTGGGTTAATTGGCTCTCTGCAAATTGTCCCGAGTGTGTGGGGCGCGGATGGGAACGCGGGATTTCAGAGAACCGGTGTGGACACAGAGCGCTGGAGTAACTCAGCGGGCCAGGCAGCATCTCTGGAGAGAAGGAATGGGTTTCGGGTCAACAGACAACAGATAATAGGTGCAGGACTGGGCCATTCGGCCCTTCGAGCCAGCACCCCCATTCAATGTGATCATGGCTGATCATCCCCAAACAGTACCCCGTTCCCAGCCTTCTCCCCATATCTTTAAGCCCTATCTAGCTCTCTCTTGAAAGCATCCAGAGAACCTGTCTCCACCGCCGAGGCAGAGAATTCCACAGACTCACCACTCTCTGTGAGAAAAAGTGTTTCCTCATCTACCCCTTATTCTTAAACTGTGTGGCCCCTGGTTCTGGACTCCCCCAACATCGGGAACATATTTCCTGCCTCTAGCGTGTCCAAACCCTTAATAGTCTTATATGTTTCAATAAGATCCCCTCTCATCCTTCTAAACTCCAGAGTGTACAAGCCCAGCCGCTCCATACTTCAGACCCATTCTTTTCCTCCAGAGATGCTGCCCGACCCGCTGAGTTACTCCAGCGCTCTGTGTCCATACAAACCAACACCTGCAGTTCTATATTTCTACTCGTGTGAGCGAGTGATCGATGGTCGGCGTGGATTAGGTGGACCGAAGGGCCGTTGTCCATGCTGTATCTCGAATCTAAAACTAAGAACTAAGATCGCCTGTGAAATCCCATCCCATCTCCCCCCTTCCCCCAAATCCCACCAGAGTTTCCCTGTCAAAAACAAAAATCTGTATAAAGTCAACGGCACCCAAATCCCAATCTACTGCGCGAGAATGTTCTTTGACCCTCACAGATAGTTTGTTAACAGTCTTAACACTGCGAGCTTTTACGCTTAAACAGAAACCGTGTCCTGCCCGTATAGTTCGCATTTAATTCTGCCCGAATCCGATATTCAGCATTGCCTTAAATAAGCGACCAGCAGACTCCCGGACTTTAGTGATTGACCCTAATCCCCGACGCGGCGAATAAACGCGTAAGAAGTAACTGCAGGTGCTGGTTTAAACCGAAGATAGACACAAAATGCTGGAGTAACTCAGCGGGACAGGCAGAATCTATGGAAAGAAGGAGTGGGTGGCGTTTCGGGTCACACTGAAGAAAGTTCTCGACCCGAAACGTCGCCCGTTCCTTCTTTCCAGAAATGCTGCCTGTCCCGCTGAGCTCCTCCAGCATTTAGTATCTGCAGCGACTAAACTCATTCCTCTTTGCCCAACACGCAATTGAACACCATCGCTCTTAGTTGCCCGTGGTCCACTTGTTCGCGCCCTCAGTTCCGAACAGGTGGCAAACACACAAGTGGGAACATCAAACTCAATGTCACACCTTACCCCAGTATTGCCCACCCGAGTTAGCGGGGTGCGGCGCGATTTCAGATGTACTGCTGCCGATGCCAGAGTTTGGAAGACAGTCAGACGCGCGTCTCCGCTGCCGCGGGACATGTAACTGGTTTCCAAAACCAAACTGATGCGTTTAGTTTAGTTTAGAGATGCAAAGTGCTGGCCAGGCAGCATCCTCTGGAGAAAGCTGGAGTAACTCAGCGGGAGAGGCAGCATCTCTGGAGAGACGGAATAGGTGACGTTTCGGGTCACCCCTTCAGCCCACCGAGTCCAACACTGCCCTACACACACTAGGGGACATCTAACAATTCTTACCGAAGCCAATTAACCTGCAAACCTGCACGCCTTTGGAGTGTGCGAGGAAACCGGAGCACCCGGAGAAAACCCACACAGGTCACGGGGAGCAACCGTAGTCACCATCGAACCCGGGACTATCTTGCTCTGAGGCAGCAACTCTACCCGCTGATCCACCCCGCTTCTTGGAGACGCATCGTCCATTCCCGTTACAAGTGCCATTTACAGTAAGTGGCACCCCGCTGTTCTGAGGCACTGATGTCGCTTACCTGTGGAGTGGTGCAGGGGAAGGTTTGAGTTGGGCTCCGAGCTGGCTGCCGGCTCAGGACACACTGGCTGGTGTCGCGACTGCAGAGTAATCCCCCTCTGCCACCGATCAACGTGACTCCTGCCTCCACACTCTCTCTCTCGCACAAAAAGCACCCATGTGATTCAAGCCCGTGATGTCATCGAGGAAATGCCAGACCCACATTCGCAGAGTTAACTCTTTTGCTGACCACTCTGCCCTCCCCTCACCAGACCCACCCCGCCCTATGCCCACCGGGCCCGGTCTAGACTGTCTGCCCACCGGCATCCTCCAGACTACTCTTCGCCACTCCCAAGTGGAATGTGCATTGAAGGTTGGGCAAGGGCTGCCATACACAGTGGTAGAGGTCCAGTCACAGTTATAGAGGCTTACAATCGTAGAGTCACAGAGATACAGAGTTATGGACTCACAGAGTTATATAATCATAGAGTTATAGACTCACAGAATTATACTCAGAATTATAAACTCACAGAATTGTGGACACAGAATTATGAACTCACAGAGTTGTGGAGTCACAGAGTTATGGACTCACAGTTATAGACTCACAGAATTATGAATTCACAGAGTTGTGGACTCACAGAATTGTGGACTCACAGTTATAGACTCACAGAGTTGTGGAGTCACAGAATTATGGACTCACAGTTATAGACTCATGGAGTGTTCGAGTCACATAGGTATGGAGTCGTAGATTAACTGATTTATAGAGTCAAAGACAATAGAGGATAGGTGCAGGAGTAGGCCATTCGGCCCTTCGAGCCAGCACCACCATTTACTGTGATCATGGCTGATCATCCACAATCAGTACCCCTTTCCCGCCTTCTCCCCATATCCCCTGACTCCACTATCTTTAAGAGCTCTATCTAACTCTCTCTTGAAAGCATCCAGAGAACCGGCCTCCTCTGCCTTCTGAGGCAGAGAATTCCACAGAGTTATAGAGTCACAGTTATAGACTCTTAGAGTTACAGAATGTTAGAGTCACATAGTTATGGAGTCATAGATTCATTGATTTATAGAGTCAAATACAATAGAAAATAGGTGCCTACCCCTACAAAGCAGAGGCTGACATGTGGACCTGAGAGTTGCTGCCACAAGCAGCTGGAGCAGATACCAGACTCCAAATCGCCTA
The DNA here is from genome assembly GCA_035221665.1 of Okamejei kenojei. Taxonomy (NCBI): domain Eukaryota; kingdom Metazoa; phylum Chordata; class Chondrichthyes; order Rajiformes; family Rajidae; genus Okamejei; species Okamejei kenojei. The sequence continues at coordinate 33,993,812 of CM069160.1, forward strand.
CTCCTTATTCTTAAACTGTGGCCCCCAGTTCTGGGCTCCACCAACATCGGAAACATGTTTTCCACCTGACACACACATTCGACCGGAGCCCTGAATGACCTGACCCGTTTAAATCCACTACCAGTTTAAATCGTTCCAATTCACCAATACATCCAATTAGTTCAAATGGTAATTGTACCCACCTCAGACAGCTGTAAGTAATTATCCGTGAATGCCTTCATTTATACTTGAAGGTCAAAACACAATTGGTGACACACTGTGTTAATACGATGTTAACAGTGACATTTAACAAGCACTTGACAGTGACGCCTTCACCGTCTCGCGGAAAGCGAGTTTTCAATAGGTTTTTTTTCACTGAATTTTAAAATCTGGATTACAAAACATGGGGGGGATTGTCCCCCACCTTTCAAAGCATGGGGGGGGGGGGGGGGGGTCACATATCACCCCAGGATTTCCGCCCATGCTCCAGCATGTCCAAACCCTTAATGATCTTATATGTTTCAATAGGATCCCCTCTCTTCCTTCTAAACTCCAGAGTTCAGGAAACCCAGCCCATCATCGATCAACGGGTGATCAATGATCAGCCTGGACTATGCTGTATCTCAAAAGTAAAATGAGACGCTTGGCAGATTATCCTGGATCCAACTAACACCAAGTGTAGAAACTGACACACACAGCAACATCCAACAGTCTGCATTGCAAATATCTCTCTGGATGCTTTCAAGAGAGAGTTAGATAGAACTCTTAAACGTAGCGGAGTCAGGGGATATGGTGAGAAGGCAGGAACGGGGTACTGATTGGGGATGATCAGCCGTGATCACAGTGAATGGCGGTGCTGACTCGAAAGGCAGAATGGCCTACCCTTGCAACCATTGTCCATTGTCTATTAAAACAAGACTAAACTAAACTAAACTAATCAAAACCAAGCTAAACTAGAACAATCTAAACTAAACTATTCCCTTTAAGAGGGAGATGAATAATTATTTGGTGGATAAAAACAGAGTTATTCTACAGAGCAGAGGCTGGCATGTGGACTGGAGAGTTGCTGCCACATACAGCTGGGGCAGATACAAGACTCCAAATGGGCTCCTTATGTGCCTTGATCATTCTGTGACTGTAAAATACTTCTGGAAAGTCCCGAGCTTGTGAAGGATTTTTGAAATTCACATCACACATCCTGCACTCTCATGGCAGGACTGTCATATGCTGATAGAATGGAGCGGCTGGGCTTGTACACTCTGGAGTTTAGAAGGATGAGAGGATATCTTATTGAAACATATAAGATTATTAAGGGATTGGACATGCTAGAGGCAGGAAACATGTTCCTGATGTTGGGGTAGTCCATAACCAGGGGCCACAGTTTAAGAATTAGGGGTTGGCCATTTAGAATGGAGATGAGGAGAAACATATTCACCCAGAGAGTTGTGAATCTGTGGAATTCTCTGCCTCAGGTAGTGGAGGCCAATTCTCTGGAGGCTTTCAAGAGAGAGCTAGATAGAGCTCTTAAAGATAGCGGAGTCAAGGGATATGGGGAGAAGGCAGGAACGGGGTACTGATTGTGGATGATCAGCCATGTTCACAGTGAATGGCGGGGCTGGCTCGAAGGGCCATATGTCCTGTGCCATACCTATAGTCTATAATCCAGAGCACCCGGTGAAAACCCACACAGGTCACGGGGAGAACGTACTAACTCCGTACAGACAGCACCCGTAGTCAGGATCGAACCCGGGTCTCTGGCACTGTGAGACAGCAACTCTACCACTGCACCACCGTGCCATCCATCCCTTGCAGAAGCCTGGTGTTGATGGGATCAAATCTCCCACCTCCTGTGGACCAGAGGCCGTAGGTTTAAGGGGGAAACATTTAACAGGAGTCAGAGGGGTAACGTTTTCATACAAAGGGTGGTGGGTGTGTGGAACGAGCTGGGTGGGAGGAGGTAGTTGAGACAGGTACTATCGCAATGTTTAAGAAACAGTTCGACAGGTACACGGATAGGACAGGTTTGGAGGGATATGGGCCAAACATGGGCAGGTGAGTGTGGTATTAGCTGGGACATGTTGGCTGGTGTGGGCAAGTAGGGCCACAGGGCAAGTCTCCACACTGTATGTGTGTCGATGACCCTTTGACTCCTGTGGGCTTTCTCCGCAGCTGTGGCTCCAGCCCGGGCAGCTACACGCACACACACACACACACAAAGGGGTCAGTCAGACCCAGGCCCACATGCCAGTCTCCCCGTCATCGTTCCACCCAGTTGACAGTGGTAAACATTGGGTGGATGTAAGAGCTGGCGCGCCAACCCCTTTTACTACACGTCTGCCCACCATGCCAGCCTCTGCACCCTCCTACACACGGTGACACAGTGTGTCACTGTCTTTCTGTGTCACTGCACACTGGCTCACTGTGCCTGAGTAGCTGTGCACTAACCATCAAACAACCAAACCCTTCACAAGATCTCCACGCAAAGGCTTTAGATACTCGGGCAATGGGCTGACCTTGAGTGGCTGTGATGGCCAAGAAACCGCTGAGGTCTCGTTTAGTTTAGTTTAGTTTAGTTTAGAGATGCAGTGTAGAAACAGGCCCTCCGGCCCACCCAGTCCGCACCGGCCAGCACTCACCCCATACACCTAACACTATCCTACACACACGAGCAACAGCTAACAATTTATTATCAAAGCCAATTAACCTACAAACCTGAAGGTAGACAAAAATGCTGGAGAAACTCAGCGGGTGCGGCAGCATCGATGGAGCGAAGGAAATAGGCAAAGTTTCAGACTGATCTGCAAACTTGCACGTGTTTATACCATAAATAGACAATAGGTGCAGGAATAGGCCATTCGGCCCTTCAAGCCAGCACCGCCATTCAATGTGATCAAGGCTGATCATCCACAATCAGTACCCCGTTCCTGCCTTCTCCCCATATCCCTGACTCCGCTATCTTTAAGAGGCCTATCAAGCTCTCTCATGTAAGTATCCAGAGAACCGGCCTCCACCACCCTCTGAGGCAGAGAATTCCACAGACTCACAACTCTCTGTGTGAAAACGTTTTTCCTCATCTCCGTTCTCAATGGCCTACCCCCTATTCTTAAACTGTGGCCCCTGGTTCTGGACTCCCCCAACACGGGAACATGTTTCCTGCCTCTAGCGTGTCCAAGCCCTTAATAATCTTGTATGTTTCAATAAGATGCCCTGTCATCCTTCTAAATTCCAGAGTATACAAGATGCTCTATTCCCTCAACATACAACAGTCCTGCCATCCTGGGAATTAACCTGGTGAACCTACGCTGCACTCCCCCAATAGCAATGTTTCAATGATCCCCTCTCATCCTTCTCAATTCCAGAGTATAGTTTAGTTTAGTTTAGTTTAGTTTAGTTTTGAGATGCAGTGCAGAAACAGGCCCTTCAGCCCACCTTGTCCGCACTGACCAGCGACCAGCCCGTACTCTCAACACTATCCGACACACACTAGCAACAACTTACAATTTTTTTTACCAAAGCCAATTAACCAATAAACCTGCACGTTTTTAGCGTGTAGGATGAAACTGAAGATCTCGGAGAAAACCCGCGCCGGTCATGGGGAGAACATGCAAACTCCATACAGCCAGCACCCGTAGTCAGGATCAAAGCCAGATCTCTGGTGCTGTGAGGCAGCAGCTTTACCCGCTGCGCCACCGGGCCTTAGGTCTCAGGCATAAGTCAGCATTCCTGCTCAGCAGGACTATTAAGCGATTGGACACACTAGAATTATGAACTCACAGAGTTATGGACTCACATAATTTTGGAGTCACAGTTATAGACTCACAGAATTACAGACTCATAGAATTATGGAGTCACTGTTATTGACTCATAGAGTGTTAGAGTCACATAGTTATGGAGTCATAGATTAATTGATTTATAGAGTCAAAGACAATAGACAATAGGTGCAGGAGTAGGCCATTCGGCCCTTCAAGCCAGCACCACCATTCACTGTGATCATGGCTGATCATCCACAATCAGAACCCCGTTCATTCCCTTCTCCCCATATCCCCTGACTCCGCCATCTTTAAGAGCTCTATCCAGCCTCCACCACCCCTCTGAGGCAGAGAATTCTACAGAGTTATGGAGTCACAGTTATAGACTCTTAGAGTTACAGAGTGTTAGAGTCACATAGTTATGGAGTCATAGATTCATTGATTTATAGTCAAATACAATAGAAAATAGGTGCCTACCCCTAAAAAGCAGAGGCTGTACATGTGGACCTGAGAGTTGCTGCCACATACAGCTGGAGGAGATACCAGACTCCAAATGACCTACTCCTTATTCTTAAACTGTGGCCCCCGGTTCTGGACTCCACCAACATCGGAAACATGTTTTCTGCCTGACACACGCGCGTGAGGCTTTGGAGGCTCCCGTTCGACCTGAGCCCTTAATGACCTGACCCGTTTAAATCCGATACCCGTTTAAATCTTTCCCATCCATCAATACATCTAATTAGTTCAAATGGTAATTGTACCCGCCTCAGACATCTTTAAGAAATTCTCCGTGAATACCTTCAGTTATACTTGAAGGTCAAAACACAATTGGTGACACACCGTGTTAATACGATGTTAATAAGCACTTAACAGTGACGCTCAACTGTCTCATGGAAAGCGAGATTCTAATAGTTTTTTTCGCCGAATTTCAAATTCTGGATTACAATTATAGACCTGTTAGTTTGACGTCAGTGGTGGGTAAATTAATGGAAAGGATACTTAGAGATAATATATATAAGCATCTGGATAAACAGGGTCTGATCAGGAACAGTCAACATGGATTTGTGCCTGGAAGGTCATGTTTGACAAACCTTCTTGAATTTTTTGAAGCTGTTACTAGGGACATTGATGAGGGTAAAGCAGTGGATGTTGTCTATATGGATTTCAGTAAGGCCTTTGACAAGGTTCCCCATGGAAGGTTGGTTAAGAAGGTTCAATCTTTGGGTGTTAATGGCGGAGTAGCAAGATGGATTCAATAGTGGCTGAATGGGAGATGTCAGAGAGTAATGGTGGATGGCTGTTTGTCAGGTTGGAAGCCGGTGACCAGTGGGGTGCCTCAGGGATCTGTGTTGGGTCCACTGTTGTTTGTCATGTACATCAATGATCTGGATGATGGGGTGGAAAATTGGATAAGTAAGTATGCAGATGATACTAAGATAGGTGGTGTTGTGGATAATGAAGTAGATTTTCAAAGTCTACAGAGAGATTTGGGCCATTTGGAAAAGTGGGCTGAAAGATGGCAGATGGAGTTTAATGCTGATAAGTGTGATGTGCTACATCTTGGCAGGACAAATCAAAATAGGACGTACATGGTAAATGGTAGGGAATTGAGGAATGCTGTGGAACAGAGAGATCTAGGAATAACTGTGCATAGTTCCCTGAAGGTGGAATCCATGTAGATAGGATGGTAAAGAAATCCTTTGGTGTGCTGGCCTTTATAAATCAGAGCATTGAATATAGGAGTAGGGAAGTAATGTTAAAATTGTACAAGGCATTGGTAAGACCAATTCTGGAGTATGGTGTACAATTTTGGTCGCCTAATTATAGGAAGGATGTCAACAAAATAGAGAGAGTACAGAAGAGATTTACTAGAATGTTGCCTGGGTTCCAGCAACTATGTTACAGAGAAAGGTTGAACAAGTTAGGTCTTTATTCTTTGGAGCGCAGAAGGTTAAGGGGGTACTTGATTGAGGTCTGTAAAATGATGAAAGGGATAGACAGAGTTGACGTGGATAAGCTTTTCCCATTGAGGGTAGGGAAGATTCAAACAAGAGAGCATGACATGAGAATTAAGGGACAGAAGTTTAGGGGTAACGTGAGGGGGAACTTCTTTACTCAGAGGGTGGTGGCTGTGTGGAATGAGCTTCCAGCAGAAGTGGTGGAGGCAGGATTGATTTTAACATTTAAAAATAAAGTGGATAGGTATATGGACGGGAAGGGAATGGAGGGGTATGGTCTGAGTGCAGGTAGATGGGACTAGGGGAAAACAAATGGTCGGCACGGACTGGAAGGGCCGAGAGGGCCTGTTTCCGTGCTGTAATTGTTATATGGTTATATGGTTGTTAAAACGTGGGGTGGATTGTCCCCCACCTCTCAAAACATGGGCGGGGTACATACCACCCCAGGATTTCCGTCCATGTTCTAGCATGTCCAAACCCTTACTAATCTTATATGTTTCAATAGGGTCCCCTCTCTTCATTCTAAACTCCAGATTTCAGGAAACCCAGCCGATCATCGATCATCGGGTGATCAATGATCTGCGTGTGATTGATGATCACTGGGTGATCAATGATCAACGTGGACCTTGCTGTATCTCAAAAGTAAAATGAGATGCTTGGCAGATTATCCTGGATCCAACCAACACCAAGTGTAGAAACTGACACACACAGCAACATCCAACAGTCTGCATTGCAAATACCACAGTGGATAGTCTCGGTGGGCCGAAGGGTCTGTTTCCATACTGTATCTCTAAACGAAACAAAGCTGAACTAAACTAAACTAAGGGGTAGGCCATTCACCCAGAAAGTTGTGAATCTGTGGAATTCTCTGCCTCAGAAGGCAGTGGAGGCCAATTCTCTGGATGCTTTCAAGAGAGAGTTAGATAGAACTCTTAAACATAGCGGAGTCGGGGGATATGGGGAGAAGGCAGGAACGGGGTACTGATTGGGGATGACTCGAAGGGCAGAATGGCCTACCCCTGCACCCATTGTCTATTGTCTATTAAATCAAGACTGAACTAAACTAAACTAATCAAAACCAAACTAAACTAGAAAAATCTAAACTAAACTAATCCCTTTAAGAGGGAGATGAATAATTATTTGGTGGATAAAAACAGAGTTATTCTACAGAGCAGAGGCTGGCATGTGGACTGGAGAGTTGCTGCCACATACAGCTGGGGCAGATACAAGACTCCAAATGGGTTCCTTATGTGCCTTGATCATTCTGTGACTGTAAAATACTTCTGGAAAGTCCCGAGCTTGTGAAGGATTCTTGAAATTCACATCACACATCCTGCACTCTCATGGTAATTCACTGGGCTGCTTCATCAGATGAAGAGTTGTTCTTCAGGGGGGGATGTAACCAGGACTCAGCAAAGAGGTCCTTCTGCAGTTGTACAGGGCCCTAGTGAGACCACACCTGGAGTATTGTGTGCAGTTTTGGTCTCCAAATTTGAGGAAGAACATTCTTGCTATTGAGGAAGTGCAGCGTAGGTTCACCAGGTTAATTCCCGGGATGGAGGGACTGTCATATGTTGATAGGATGGAACGGCTGGGCTTGTACACTCTGGAGTTTAGAAGGATGAGAGGGAATCTTATTGAAACATATAAGATTATTAAGGGATTGGACACGCTAGAGGCAGGAAACATGTTCCTGATGTTGGGGGAGTCCATAACCAGGGGCCACAGTTTAAGAATTAGGGGTTGGCCATTTAGAACGGAGATGAGGAAAAACATATTCACCCAGAGAGTTGTGAATCTGTGGAATTCTCTGCCTCAGGTGGTGGAGGCCAAGTCTCTGGAGGCTTTCAAGAGAGAGCTAGATAGAGCTCTTAAAGATAGCGGAGCCAAGGGATATGGGGAGAAGGCAGGAACGGGGTACCCATTGTTGGAGATCAGCCATGATCACAGTGAATGGCGGGGCTGGCTCGAAGACCCGTATGTCCTGTGCCATACCTATAGTCTATAATCCAGAGCACCCGGTAAACACCCACACAGGTCACGGGGAGAACGTACTAACTCCGTACAGACAGCACCCGTAGTCAGGATCGAACCCGGGTCTCTGGCACTGTGAGACAGCAACTCTACCACTGCACCACCGTGCCATCCATCCCTTGCAGAAGCCTGGTGTTGATGGGATCAAATCTCCCACCTCCTGTGGACCAGAGGCCGTAGGTTTAAGGGGGACAAATTTAACAGGAGTCAGAGGGGTAACGTTTTCATACAAAGGGTGGTGGGTGTGTGGAACGAGCTGCCAGAGGAGGTAGTTGAGACAGGTACTATCGCAATGTTTAAGAAACAGTTCGACAGGTACACGGATAGGACAGGTTTGGAGGGATATGGGCCAAACATGGGCAGGTGAGTGTGGTATTAGCTGGGACATGTTGGCTGGTGTGGGCAAGTAGGGCCACAGGGCATGTCTCCACACTGTATGTGTGTCGATGACCCTTTGACTCCTGTGGGCTTTCTCCGCAGCTGTGGCTCCAGCCCGGGCAGCTACACGCTCACACAGACACACAAAGGGGTCAGTCAGACCCAGGCCCACATGCCAGTCTCCCCGTCATCGTTCCACCCAGTTGACAGTGGTAAACATTGGGTGGATGTAAGAGCTGGCGCGCCAACCCCTTTTACTACACGTCTGCCCACCATGCCAGCCTCTGCACCCTCCTACACACGGTGACACAGTGTGTCACTGTCTTTCTGTGTCACTGCACACTGGCTCACTGTGCCTGAGTAACTGTGCACTAACCATCAAACAACCAAACCCTTCACAAGGTCTCCACGCAAAGGCTTTAGATACTCGGGCAATGCGCTGACCTTGAGTGGCTGTGATGGCCAAGAAACTGCTGAGGTCTCGTTTAGTTTAGTTTAGTTTAGTTTAGAGATGCAGTGTAGAAACAGGCCCTCCGGCCCACCCAGTCCGCACCGGCCAGCAATCACCCCATACACCTAACACTATCCTACACACACGAGCAACAGCTAACAATTTATTATCAAAGCCAATTAACCTACAAACCTGAAGGTAGACAAAAATGCTGGAGAAACTCAGCGGGTGCGGCAGCATCGATGGAGCGAAGGAAATAGGCAAAGTTTCAGACTGATCTGCAAACTTGCACGTGTTTATACCATAAATAGACAATAGGTGCAGGAGTAGGCCATTCGGCCCTTCAAGCCAGCACCGCCATTCAATGTGATCATGGCTGATCATCCACAATCAGTACCCCGTTCCTGCCTTCTCCCCATATCCCCTGACTCCACTATCTTTAAGAGGCCTATCAAGCTCTCTCATGTAAGTATCCAGAGAACCGGCCTCCACCGCCCTCTGAGGCAGAGAATTCCACAGACTCACAACTCTCTGTGTGAAAACGTTTTTCCTCATCTCCGTTCTAAATGGCTTACCCCTTATTCTTAAACTGTGGCCCCTGGTTCTGGACTCCCACAACAAGGGAACATGTTTCCTGCCTCTAGCGTGTCCAATCCCTTAATAATCTTGTATATTTCAATAAGATGCCCTGTCATCCTTCTAAATTCCAGAGTATACAAGATGCTCCATTCCCCCAACATACGACAGTCCTGCCATCCTGGGAATTAACCTGGTGAACCTACGCTGTACTCCCCCAATAGCAATGTTTCAATGATCCCGTCTCATCCTTCTCAATTCCAGAGTATAGTTTAGTTTAGTTTTGTTTAGTTGAGTTTAGTTTGGAGATGCAGTGCAGAAACAGGCCCTTCAGCCCACCTTGACCGCACTGACCAGCGACCAGCCCGTACTCTCAACACTATCCTACACACACTAGCAACAACTTACAATTTTTTTTACCAAAGCCAATTAACCAATAAACCTGCACGTTTTTAGCGTGTGGGATGAAACTGAAGCTCTCGGAGAAAACCCGCGCGGGTCATGGGGAGAACGTGCAAACTCCATACAGCCAGCACCCGTAGTCAGGATCAAAGCCAGATCTCTGGTGCTGTTAGGCAGCAGCTTTACCCGCTGTGCCACCGGGCCTTAGGTCTCAGGCATAAGTCAGCATTCCTGCTCAGCAGGACTATTAAGGGATTGGACACACTAGAATTATGAACTCACAGAGTTATGGACTCACATAATTATGGAGTCACAGTTATAGACTCACAGAATTATAGACTCATAGAATTATGGAGTCACAGTTATTGACTCGTAGAGTGTTAGAGTCACATAGTTATGGAGTCATAGATTAATTGATTTATAGAGTCAAAGACAATAGACAATAGGTGCAGGAGTAGGCCATTCGGCCCTTCGAGCAAGCACCACCATTCACTGTGATCATGGCTGATCATCCACAATCAGTACCCCGTTCATGCCTTCTCCCCATATCCCCTGACTCCGCCATCTTTAAGAGCTCTATCTAGCCTCCACCGCCCGTCTGAGGCAGAGAATTCCACAGAGTTATGGAGTCACAGTTATAGACTCTTAGAGTTACAGAGTGTTAGAGTCACATAGTTATGGAGTCATAGATTCATTGATTTATAGAGTCAAATACAATAGAAAATAGGTGCCTACCCCTACAAAGCAGAGGCTGGCATGTGGACCTGAGAGTTGCTGCCACATACAGCTGGAGGAGATACCAGACTCCAAATGACCTACTCCTTATTCTTAAACTGTGGCCCCCGGTTCTGGACTCCACCAACATCGGAAACATGTTTTCTGCCTGACACACGCGCGTGAGGCTTTGGAGGCTCCCGTTCGACCTGAGCCCTTAATGAGCCGACCCGTTTAAATCCGATACCCGTTTAAATCTTTCCCATCCATCAATACATCTAATTAGTTCAAATGGTAATTGTACCCGCCTCAGACAACTTTAAGAAATTCTCCGTGAATACCTTCAGTTATACTTGAAGGTCAAAATACAATTGGTGACACACCGTGTTAATACGATGTTAATAAGCACTTAACAGTGACGTCTCCACTGTCTCATGGAAAGCGAGATTCTAATAGTTTTTTTTCGCCGAATTTCAAATTCTGGATTACAAAACATGGGGTGGATTGTCCCCCACCTCTCAAAACATGGGCGGGGGACATACCACCCCAGGATTTCCGTCCATGCTCTAGCATGTCCAAACCCTTACTAATCTGATATGTTTCAATAGGATCCCCTCTCTTCATTCTAAACTCCAGAGTTCAGGAAACCCAGCCCATCATCGATCAACGGGTGATCGATGATCAGCGTGGACCTTGCTGTATCTCAAAAGTAAAATGAGACGCTTGGCAGATTATCCTGGATCCAACCAACACCAAGTGTAGAAACTGACACACACAGCAACATCCAACAGTCTGCATTGCAAATACCACAGTGGATAGTCTCGGTGGGCCGACGGGCCTGTTTCCATACTGTATCTCTAAACGAAACAAAGCTGAACTAAACTAAACTAAGGGGTAGGCCATTCACCCACAGAGTTGTGAATCTGTGGAATTCTCTGCCTCAGAAGGCAGTGGAGGCCAATTCTCTGGATGCTTTCAAGAGAGAGTTAGATAGAACTCTTAAACATAGCGGAGTCGGGGAATATGGGGAGAAGGCAGGAACGGGGTACTGATTGGGGATGATCAGCCATGATCACAGTGAATGGCGGTGCTGGCTCGAAGGGCAGAATGGCCTACCCCTGCACCCATTGTCTATTGTCTATTAAATCAAGACTAAACTAAACTAAACTAATCAAAAGCAAACTAAACTAGAAAAATCTAAACTAAACTAATCCCTTTAAGAGGGAGATGAATAATTATTTGGTGGATAAAAACAGAGTTATTCTACAGAGCAGAGGCTGGCATGTGGACTGGAGAGTTGCTGCCACATACAGCTGGGGCAGATACAAGACTCCAAATGGGTTCCTTATGTGCCTTGATCATTCTGTGACTGTAAAATACTTCTGGAAAGTCCCGAGCTTGTGAAGGATTCTTGAAATTCACATCACACATCCTGCACTCTCATAGTAATTCACTGGGCTGCTTCATCAGATGAAGAGTTGTTCTTCAGGGGGGGGATGTAACCAGGACTCAGCAAAGAGGTCCTTCTGCAGTTGTACAGGGCCCTAGTGAGACCACACCTGGAGTATTGTGTGCAGTTTTGATCTCCAAATTTGAGGAAGAACATTCTTGCTATTGAGAGAGTGCAGCGTAGGTTCACCAGGTTAATTCCCGGGATGGAGGGACTGTCATATGTTGATAGAATGGAGTGGCTGGGGTTGTACACTCTGGAGTTTAGAAAGATGAGAGGGATCTTATTGAAACATATAAGATTATTAAGGGATTGGGCACGCTAGAGGCAGGAAACATGTTCCTGATGTTGGGAGTCTGTAAACTCCGTACAGACAGCACCCGTAGTCAGGATGGAACCCGGGTCTCTGGCACTGTGAGACAGCAACTCTACCACTGCACCACCGTGCCATCCATCCCTTGCAGAAGCCTGGTGTTGATGGGATCAAATCTCCCACCTCCTGTGGACCAGAGGCCGTAGGTTTAAGGGGGACAAATTTAACAGGAGTCAGAGGGGTAACATTTTCATACAAAGGGTGGTGGGTGTGAGGAACGAGCTGGGTGGGAGGAGGTAGTTGAGACAGGTACTATCGCAATGTTTAAGAAACAGTTCGACAGGTACACGGATAGGACAGGTTTGGAGGGATATGGGCCAAACATGGGCAGGTGAGTGTGGTATTAGCTGGGACATGTTGGCTGGTGTGGGCAAGTAGGGCCACAGGGCATGTCTCCACACTGTATGTGTGTCGATGACCCTTTGACTCCTGTGGGCTTTCTCCGCAGCTGTGGCTCCAGCCCGGGCAGGTACACGCACACAAACACACACACACAAAGGGGTCAGTCAGACCCAGGCCCACATGCCAGTCTCCCCGTCATCGTTCCACCCAGTTGACAGTGGTAAACATTGGGTGGATGTAAGAGCTGGCGCGCCAACCCTTTTACTACACGTCTGCCCACCATGCCAGCCTCTGCACCCTCCTACACACGGTGACACAGTGTGTCACTGTCTTTCTGTGTCACTGCACACTGGCTCACTGTGCCTGAGTAGCTGTGCACTAACCATCAAACAACCAAACCCTTCACAAGATCTCCACGCAAAGGCTTTAGATACTCGGGCAATGGGCTGACCTTGAGTGGCTGTGATGGCCAAGAAACCGCTGAGGTCTCGTTTAGTTTAGTTTAGTTTAGTTTAGAGATGCAGTGTAGAAACAGGCCCTCCGGCCCACCCAGTCCGCACCGGCCAGCAATCACCCCATAACCTAACACTATCCTACACACACGAGCAACAGCTAACAATTTATTATCAAAGCCAATTAACCTACAAACCTGAAGGTGGACAAAAATGCTGGAGAAACTCAGCGGGTGCGGCAGCATCGATGGAGCGAAGGAAATAGGCAAAGTTTCAGACTGATCTGCAAACTTGCACGTGTTTATACCATAAATAGACAATAGGTGCAGGAGGAGGCCATTCGTCCCTTCAAGCCAGCACCGCCATTCAATGTGATCATGGCTGATCATCCCCAATCAGTACCCCGTTCCTGCCTTCTCCCCATATCCCCTGACTCCGCTAGTTTTAAGAGGCCTATCAAGCTCTCTCATGTAAGTATCCAGAGAACCGGCCTCCACCACCCTCTGAGGCAGAGAATTCCACAGACTCACAACTCTCTGTGTGAAAACGTTTTTCCTCATCTCTGTTTTAAATGGCTTACCCCTTATTCTTAAACTGTGGCCCATGGTTCTGGACTCCCACAACACAGGAACATGTTTGCTGCCTCAAGCGTGTCCAATCCCTTTTGTAATCTTGTAAGGGACTGGACACACTAGAGGCAGGAAACATGTTCCCGATGTTGGGGGAGTCAAGAACCAGGGGCCACAGTTTAAGAATAAGGGGTAAGCCATTTAGAACAGAGATGAGGAAACACTTTTTCAGCCAGAAAGTTGTGAGTCTGTGGAATTCTCTGCCTCAGAGGGCGGTGGAGGCCGGTTCTCTGGATGCTTTCACGAGATTTAGATAGAGCTCTTAAAGATGGCGGAGTCAAGGGATATGGGGAGAAGGCAGGAACAGGGTACTGATTGTGAATGATCAGCCATGATCACAGTGAATGGCGGTGCTGGCTAGAAGGGCCAGAGTGTTTCCTCATCTCCATTCTAAATGGCTTACCCCTTATTCTTAAATTAAACTGTGGCCCCTAGTTCTGGACTCCCCCAACATCTGGAACATGTTTCCTGCCTCTAACGTGTCCAAACCGTTAATAATTTTATGTTTCAGTAAGATCCCCTCTCATCCTTCTAAATTCCAAAGTGTACAAGCACAGCCGCTCCATTCTCTCAGCACATGACAGTCCCGCCATCCCGGGAATTAACCTGGTGAACCTACGCTGCACTCTCTCAATAGCAAGAATGTCCTTATTCAAATTTGGTGACCACAACTGCAGTTGTGGTCTCCAAACAGGTTTGTACATTAATTGTCTTCAGTAAAAGGAGGAGGAGGAGGGGGAGGAGCGACACCCGACTGGTAAGGTTTAAAATCAAGCGCGGGGCTTGGTTTTTCAGAGGCCCACAGGAGCCGTTGGAAGAGGAGGAGGGGGAGGAGCGACACCCGACCAGTAAGGATAAAAATCAAGCGCGGGGCTTGTTTTTACCTAAATCCATAACATTCCATTTGGAGAAGTGGGTTTTTTTGAGGAAGCCGCTGATTGGTGGGAAGTGGACTAGGGTAAGCAGCTGATTGGCAGTCAGATCCCAGCAGTTTGTTGTGTACTTTGTATTGTGTTGATATTGTATCCTGTGTAAGGGGGGAGTATGAAGGCCAGGGCAGTGTACTGTTGTGGATGTCAGATGTGGGAGGTCAGGGAATCTGATAGCCCTCCAGACATCCCCATCTGCGCCAGGTGTGTCGAGATGGGGCTCCTAAAGGATTGTGTTAGGAACCTGGAGCAGCAGCTCGATGACCTCCGTCTGGTCAGGGAGAGTGAGGAGGTCATAGAGAGGAGCTACAGGGAGGCAGTCACTCCCAGACCACAGGAGGCAGACAAGTGGGTCACAGTTAGGAAGGGCAAGGGGCAGAGGCAGGGGCTAGAGAGTACCCCTGTGACCGTACACCTGGAAAATAGGTACTCGGGTTGAGTGCAATTGGAGGGGACAGCCTAGCTGGGGGCAGCAACAGCGGCCGGGCCTCCGGCACAGAGACCGGCCCTGATGTGCAGAAGGGTAGCAAAAAGAGGAGGGCAATTGTAATAGGGGACTCTATAGTTAGGGGTTCGGATAGGCGATTCTGTGGACGCAGTCGGGAGACCCGGATGGTAGTTTGCCTCCCTGGTGCCAGGGTCTCGCATGTGTCAGAACGTGTCCAAAAGATTCTGATAAGGGAGGGCGAGGAGCCTGATGTTGTGGTACACATAGGTACCAATGACATAGGCAGAAAAGGTGACGAGGTCCTGAAGGGAGAATTTAGGGAGTTGGGGGGAAAGTTAAGGAGAAGGACCAAAAGGGTAACGATATCAGGATTACTGCCTGTGCCGCGTGACAGTGAGAGTAGGAATGAAATGAGGTGGAGGATAAATGTGTGGCTGAGGGACTGGTGCAGTGGGCAGGGATTCAAGTTTCTTGATCACTGGGACCTCTTTTGGGGAAGGCATGATCTGTACACAAAGGACGGGTTGCACTTGAACCCGAGGGGGACCAATATCCTGGCAGGGAGATTTGCAAAGGCTACTGGGGAGACTTTAAACTAGAAAGGCTGTGGGGAGGGACTCGGGTAGAGGGGGCTAGGGGTCAGGGTGTGGGGCAAGAGGCAGAGAAGGGAAGCACTCGGACTCAAAATGTAGGCGAGAAAGATGAAAAAGATAATAGACAGAGAATAAGGGACGGTGGGTTTCTAAAATGTGTATATTTTAATGCTAGGAGCACTGTAAGTAAGGTGGATGAACTTAGAGCCTGGATTGACACCTGGAAATATGATGTTGTGGCAATCAGTGAAACATGGTTGCAGGAGGGTTGTTTATTGGAAACTAAATATTCCAGGATTTCGTTGCTTCAGGTGTGATAGAATTGGAGGGACCAGAGGGGGAGGTGTTGCATTGCTTGTCAGAGAAGATATTACAGCAGTGCTTTGGCAGGATAGATTAGAGGGCTCGTCTAGGGACGCTATTTGGGTGGAACTGAGAAGTGGGAACGGTGTAGCAACACTTTTAGGTGTGTATTATAGACCGCCAAAAGGGGAGCGAGAATTGGAAGAGCAAATATGTAAGGAGATAGCCGATATTAGCAGTAAGCACAAGGTAGAGATTGTGGGAGATTTCAATTTTCCAAAAATAGACTGGGAAACACATTCTGTAAATGGGCTGGATGGTTTGGAGTTTGTAAAATGTGTGCAGGATAGTTTTTTGCAGCAGTACATAGAGGTATCAACCAGAGAAGGGGCAGTGCTGGACCTCCTGTTAGGAAATGAGGCAGGTCAGGTGACGGAGGTATGTGTTGGTGAGCACTTCGGTACCAGTGATCACAATACCATTAGTTTCAATATAATTATGGAGAGAGTCAGAACTGGACCTAGGGTCAAGAGAAATGGAGGACATTTAAAGGGGAAATTGTAAGAGTACAGAATCTTTATGTCCCTGTTAGGTTGAAAGGAAATAGTAAAAATTGGAAAGAGCCATGGTTTTCAAGGGAAATTGGACACTTGTTTCGAAAAAAGAGAGATATCTACAATAATTATAGGTATGGAGTAAATGAGGTGCTAGAGGAGTATAAAGAATGTAAAAAGAATCTTAAGAAAGAAATTAGGAAGGCTAAAAGAAGATATGAGGTTGCTTTGGCAAGAAAGGTGAAAGTAAATCCAAAGGGTTTCTACAACTATATTAATACCAAAAGGATAACGAGGGATAAAATTGGACCATTAGAGAGCCAGAATAGTTAGCTATCTGCAGAGCCAAAAGAGATGGGGGAGATATTGAACAATTTCTTTTCTTCGGTATTCACCAAGGAGAAGGATATTGAACTCTGTGAGGTATGGGAAAATAGTAGAGTAGCTATGGAAACGATGAGATTCAAAGAGGAGGAATCCCTAGGACATTGAGGGAAGTTAGTGTAGAAATAGCAGGAGCTATGACAGAAATATTTCAAATGTCATTAGAAACGGGAATAGTGCCGGAGGATTGGCGTACTGCGCGTGTTGTTCCATTGTTTAAAAAGGGTTCAAAGAGTAAACCTAGCAATTATAGACCTATTAGTTGGATGTCAGTGGTGGGCAAATTAATGGAAAGGATGCTTAGAGATAATATATATAAGCATCAGGATAAACAGGGTCTGATCAGGAACAGTCAACATGGATTTGTGCCTGGAAGGTCATGTTTGACAAACCTTCTTGAATTTTTTGAAGCGGTAACTAGGGAAATTGATGAGGGTAAAGCAGTGGATGTAAGGCCTTTGACAAGGTTCCCCATGGAAGGTTGGTTAAGAAGGTTCAATCTTTGGGTGTTAATGGCGGAGTAACAAGATGGATTCAACAGTGGCTGAATGGGAGATGTCAGAGAGTAATGGTGGATGGCTGTTTGTCAGGTTTAAAGCCGGTGACCAGTGGGGTGCCTCAGGGATCTGTGTTGGGTCCACTGTTGATTGTCATGTACATCAATGATCTGGATGATGGGTTGGAAAATTGGATAAGTAAGTATGCAGATGATACTAAGATAGGTGGTGTTGTGGATAATAAAGTAGATTTTCAAAGTCTACAGAGAGATTTGGGCCATTTGGAAACGTGGGCTGAAAGATGGCAGATGGAGTTTAATGCTCTTAAGTGTGAAGTGCTACATCTTGCTGTTAAGTGTGAAGTGCTATATCTTGGCAGGACAAATCAAAATAGGACGTGCATGGTAAATGGTAGGGAATTGAGGAATGCTGTGGAACAGAGGGATCTAGGAATAACTGTGCATAGTTCCCTGAAGGTGGAATCGCATGTAGATAGGGTGGTAAAGAAAGCCTTTGGTGTGCTGGCCTTTATAAATCAGAGAATTGAATATAGGAGTAGGGAAGTAATGTTAAACCTGTACAAGGCATTGGTAAGACCAATTCTGGAGTATGGTGTACAATTTTGGTCGCCTAATTATAGGAAGGATGTCAACAAAATAGAGAGAGTACAGAGGAGAATTACTAGAATGTTGCCTGGGTTCCAGCAACTATGTTACAGAGAAAGGTTGAACAAGTTAGGTCTTTATTCTTTGGAGCGCAGAAGGTTAAGGGGGGACTTGATTGAGGTCTTTAAAATGATGAAAGGGATAGACAGAGTTGACGTGGATACGTTTTTCCCATTGAGGGTAGGGAAGATTCAAACAAGAGGGCATGGCATCAGAATTAAGGGACAGAAGTTTAGGGGTAACGTGAGGGGGAACTTTTTTACTCAGAGGGTGGTGGCTGTGTGGAATGAGCTTCCAGCAGAAGTGGTGGAGGCAGGATCGATTTTAACATTTAAAAGTAAAGTGGATAGGTATATGGACGTGAAGGGAATGGAGGGGTATGGTCTGAGTGCAGGTAGATGGGACCAGGGGAAAACAAATGGTCGTCTCGGACTGGAAGGGCCGAGAGGGCCTGTTTCCGTGCTGTAATTGTTATATGGTTAAAAATTGTCCCGAGTGTGTATGGGGGATCGCTGGTCGGTGCGGACTCAGTGGGTCAAAGGGCCTGTTTCCACACTGTATCTCTCAAGTCTAAAGTCACCCGTTGGTCTCTGGCACCCCGGTCCAATCCCATCCGCCTCTCTGTATAACCCAGAAGATCTTAAGATCATAAGTGATAGGAGTAGAATTAGGCCATTTGGCCCATCAAGTCTATTTCACCATTCAATCATGGCTGATCTATCTCTCCCTCCTAACCCCATTCTCCTGCCTTCTCCCCATAACCTCTGACACCCACACTAATCAAGAATCTATCTCTGCCTTAAATACGTATATCCACTGACGGCCTTCTGCGCAAAGAATTCCACAGACTCACCACCCTCTGACTGAAGAAATTCCTCCTAATCTCCTTCCCATAAGAATGTCCTTTAACTGCAAGGCTGTGACATCTAGTCCCAGACCTTCCCACTAGTGGAAATATCCTCTCCACATCCACTCCATCCAAGTCTTTCACTATCCCGACATTTCAATGAGGTCTCCCTTCATTCTGCTAAACTCCAGCAAGTATAGGCCCAGTGCTGTCAAACGCTAATCCTTTCTCCTGACAATAATACTCAGATATCCAGTGTGACGATTTGATTTTGATTTGATTTGATTTGATTTAATTTATTGTCATTGTCTTCAATCAAGAGACAACAAAATTCTTATTCATACAAATAATTAAAAAAAACACAGACCACAGTAGTCCACAACACAAACATCCCCACTGCAGCACCAAAGTTCCCCACTGTGAGGGAGGGAAGCAAAGTGCAGTCAACCCCCTCGCTGATGTTCCCCAATGTTCGCCCGTGGTCGGGGCCTCCCGAGCATCCCATATTTGTAGCTACGGGCTGCCCAATGTTCAGGCCCTCTCGCCGGGAACGATGGAACCCCGACGTCGAACGGGAGAACATCCTCAGTGGCCTGGACCTTTGAGTCGGCCACCTTCCACCTTCCACCGGAGTCCGCGGCTCCCGATGTCCACCGGCCGCGCTGGGCGGAGATTCGGCAAAGGGTCCCAGGACTCCGCGATGTTAAAGTCAGCGCCGCCCACGCTGGGAGACCCGCACCCACAGCTCAGCGTTGCTGGAGCAGCGGCCCAACACTCTGGAGATCCAAACGGCGATCCCAGGTGAGACATGGCCCGCTCCGCCATGTATCCAGCGCTGTGTTGTCGCTGCTGAAGCTCTGGTCCAGTCCGGCAGAAAGGCCGCGCCAATCCAGTCAGTATGCCGCGAGGAGGCGGGCAAGGGCGCGACTCTGATAACAGTTGCATCCTCATCAGGAAGTGACTGAAGGACGGTTCCCCCTTACCCTACCCTCCTCCCCCCATATAAAATAGTGAAACCCCCCCAAAAAACACACATTAAACATAACAAAAAAAACAAACGACAACCAGACTGTGGGCAAAGGCAGCTAGTTTATATATATATTGTCCAGTAAGTCTGGATAAGCCTGTACAATTACAGGGTGTCACATTCAGTTCCAAGAATAAAGAGGATCTGGTATGTTTATCTTTGTGTGTGTACAACTACTTCAATAAAGAAGCACGACTGGAAGATCCGTTGTTTAAGGAAGAACTGCGGATGCTGGAAAAATGGAAGGTGGACAGAAAATGCTGGAGAAACTCAACGGGTGAGGCAGCATCTATGAAGCGAAGGAATAGGTGACGTTTCAGTTCGAGACCCTTCTTCAGACTGATGTTGGGGTGGGGGGGTGGGAAGAAGAAAGGAAGAGGCGGAGACATTGGGCTGTGGGAGAGCTGTGAAGGGGAGGGGAAGGGGAGGAGAAAGCAGGGACTAAATGAAATTGGCGGTCAATGTTCCTACCGCTGGGATGTACTGCTCACCAAGTGAAATATGAGGTGCTGCTCCTCCAATTTACGGTGGGACTCACTCTGGCCATGGAGGAGGCCCAGGACAGAAAGGTCGGATTTGGAATGGGAATGGGAGGGGGAGTTGAAGTGCTGGGCAACCGGGAGATCAGGTTGTTTTTTGCGAGGTGTTGGGTGAAGCGATCGCCAAGCCTGCGCTTGGTCTCACCGAGATCACTCGTAAGATCACTCCCACATTCCCGTGCAGTAATGGCAGCGGCAAGTTGGACATAGTACAGGTTAGAAATTGCCATTACAGGTGATTTAACATTCGGTACCCGGGGTGAACAGCATTGTGTTTAAGAAGGAACTGCAGATGCTGGAAAATCGAAGGTAGACAAAAATGTTGGAGAAACTCAGCGGGTGCAGCAGTATCCATGGAGCGAAGGAAATAGGCAACGTTTCAGGCAGAAACCCTTCTTCAGCATTGGTTGCCCTCAATAGACGGCCTTCTCTGTGGCAGCAGAAAATCCATTTATCATCAGAATTCTCCAGTAACCTCAGCTGGGGAACTGAGAGCAGCAGAGGGAGGCTTCAGCAGTTTCAGAGGCGGCTTCAATGGTCTCATTCAGCGGGGAATGTGTGCCGTTAGTTTCCCTGCGATCCTGGGCCAAACCACATCCTCTTCACTCTCGGTGCTCGGAATCCCTCGCCCAACAACGACAACAAGCCTCAATTCAAGCCCTCAACTCCCCCCAAATGTCCCGCTCTGTGCTTTGAAACTCTCAATGTACTGCCTGTGCACCCAGTTTGCAGCCTCAGCTCTATTTCATTAATTGGTTGCCAAATCAACGGCCCTACTCACCCTCACAAGCCCGCGGCAGCTCTCTGTGTCATTCTCAAGTACAAGACGCCAAGGTGTCTTAGTGAGACCACACCTGGAGTATTGTGTGCAGTTTTGGGCTCCAAATTTGAAGAAGGACATTCTTGCTATTGAGGGAGCGCAGCGTAGGTTCACCAGGTTAATTTCCGGGATGGCCGGACTGTCATATGTTGATAGAATGGAGCGGCTGGGCTTGTACACTCTGGAGTTTAGAAGGATGAGAGGGAATCTTATTGAAACATATAAGATTATTAAGGGTTTGGACACGCTAGAGGCAGGAAACATGTTCCCCATGTTGGGGGAGTCCAGAACCAGGGGCCACAGTTTAAGAATAAGGGGTAAGCCATTTAGAACGGAGACTAGGAAACACTATTTCACACAGAGAGCGTTGTGAGTCTGTGGAATTCTCTGCCTCAGAGGGTGGTGGAGGCCAGTTCTCTGGATACTTTCAAAAGAGAGCTAGATAGGGCTCTTAAAGATAGCGGAGTCAGGGGATATGGGGAGAAGGCAGGAGCGGGATACTGATTGGGGATGATCAGCCATGATCACATTGAATGGCGGTGCTGGCTCGAAGGGCTGAATGGCCTCCTCCTGCACCTATTGTCTATTGTCTATTGTGGATGCCAAGTCATAGAATCACAGAATGATACAGTGTGGAAACAGGTCCTTCGACCCATCTCGCCAACACCGGCCAACAAAGTCCCAACTACACTAGTCCCACCTGCCTGCGCCTGGTCCATATCCCTCCAAACCTGTCCTATCCATGTACCTGTCCAACTGTTTCTTAAACAATGGGATAGTCCCAGCATTAACTACCTCCTCTGGCAAGCTGGTTCCATACACCCACCACCCTCTGCGTGAAAATATTACCCCTCGGATTCCTATTAAATCTTTTCCCCTTCACCTTGAACCTATGTCCTCTATCCTCGATTCCCCTACTCTGGGCAAGAGACTCTGTGCATCTACCCGATCTACTGCTCTCATGATTTTGTACCCCTCTATCAGAGTCCGGGCCGACCAGCGACCCCCGCACACTAACACTATCCTACGCACACTGGAGACTGTTTACATTTAGGCCAAGCCAATTAACCTACAAAACTGTATGTCTTAGGAGTATGGGAGGAAACTGAAGATGCCTGAGAAAACCCACGCAGGTCATTGGGGAGAATGTACAAAGTCCATATAGACAGCACCCGTAGTCAGGATGGAACGCGGGTCTCTGGTGCTGTGAGGCAGCAACTCTGCCGCTGCACCACCGTAACGCTCCATAGACTTTCCGCTGACGGGCTAGCATGCGACCAAAGCTTTTTACTGCACCTTTGTACTTTCATATTTTATTTCACAAAAAGCCAGAGGCATCCACCCTGAAGACAGACACAAAATGCTGGAGTAACTCAGCGGGACAGGCAGCAGCTCTGGAGAGCAGGAACGGGTGACGTTTCGGGTCGAGACCCTTCAGCATCCATACTGGACTGCCCCGCGGAGGTGTGGGCTGCCAACTGAGGAACATGTGGGACCCTCACGGACTTTTCAGCTCCTGGTTCACTTTATTGTATCGTGTAAGCTTAAAGCTGAACACTGAGCCTCTGTGGCGACACAGATTAAAAGTGGGGATTAAACCAGGGCTGGTGCTGGGGCATGTTTGACTAATGTCTGAACACAGTCTGTGGAATCGCTCTTCCCCTCTGTGTAAGAATGTTTACACCCCTGCGGTATGAACATTGACTTCTCCAGCTTCAGGTAGCCCTTGCTTTCCCTCTCTCTCTCCATCCCCTCCCCCTTCCCAGTTCTCCCACCAGTCTTACTGTCTCCGACTACATTCTATCTCTGTACCATCCACTCCCCTGACATCAGTCCGAAGAAGGGTCTCGACCTGAAACATCTCCCATTCCTTCGCTCCAGAGATGCTGCCTGTCCCGCTGCGTTACTCCAGCGTTTTGTGTCAGCTCTTCCCCTCTGTTATCAGGCTTCTGAACAGTCCTTCCATAGACTAGGGTACTGTCCGGCTCACCTCCACCCCATTGTAGACATCGGACTTTGTCTGTGACTGATGCGCCACAATGCTGAGAACTATATTCTGCACTGTATCTTCCGGTTTGATCTACCTATTGTATTTGATTGTATTTATGCATGCTGTTATCTGCTCTCTTTGGATACCATACAAAACAAACGGTACACGTGACGATATTAAAGCTAGAAATTCTCGCCCTGGTTCTTGGGCGGTCACAGTGGCACAGCTGCCTTACAGCGAAGGCAGCGCCGGACACCCGGGTTCCATCCCGGCTACGGGTGCTGCCTGTACGGAGTTTGCACGTTCTCCCCGTGACATGCGTGGGTTTACTCTGAGTTCTTCGGTTTCCTCCCACGCCCCAAAGATGTACAGGTTTCTAGGTTAACTGCTAACTATAAAAATTGTCCCTAGTGTGTGTAGGATAGTGTTAACGTGCGGGGATCGCTGGTCGGCACGGACCCGGTGGGCCGAAGGGCCTGTTTCCGCGCTGTATCTCTAAACTATACTACAAAAATGAAACTATAATAATGCTACGTAGGTCCAATCTATACACCCTAGTGGCAATTTACAGAGGGCCGATTAACCTGCAAACCCGCATGGGCACATCTTTGTGATGTGGGAGGAAACCGGAGCACCCGGAGGAAACACATGCGGTCACAGTGAGAACATGCAAACTCCATACTGACAGCACCTGAGGTCAGGTTTGAGCCCGGGTCACTGGCGCTGTGAGGCAGCAGCTCTACCTGCTGCACTGTGGGCATCTGGGAGGGAATATGCTGGGTTAGGTGGTCATTTGTGGTATCGCATTATTGTAGGGGCAGTGCTCAGATACAGAAGTTCTGGACGCAGGGAGTTAGATACATAGATACATGGACAATATGGGCAGGAGGAGACCATTTGGCCCTTCGAGGCTGATCATCCACAATCAGTACCCTGTTCCTGCCTTCTCCCCATATTCCTTGATTCCGCTAGCTCTAAGAGCCCTATCTAACTCTCTCTTGAAAGCATCCAGTGAATCGGTTTCCAACGCCTTCTGAGGCAGAGAATTACACAGACCCAACGCTCTAACATTTATTTTCCTCATCTCAGCCCTAAATGGCCTATTATTTAAACAGTGGCCCCAGGTTCTGGACTTCCCACAACATCGGGAACATGTTTCCTAGCGTGTCCAATCCCTTCATAATTTTTATATGTTTCTATAAGATACCCTCTCATCACTTCTAAATTCCAGTGAATACAAGCCCAGTTGACCCATTGTTTCAGCAGATGACAGTCTCACCATCCCGGGAATTAACCTACGCTGCACTCCCTCAATAGCAAGAATGTCCTTCCTCATATTAGTTGCGAGCGAGGTTTTGGCCATTGGTGCGTGCTGGAGCGCTGAGCTCTGCACAAACACCGCACGCAAAACCATGTTCACCCACATGTTTACGAAGTGCTCCTGTAAAAACATCACTGGGTGCAAAGTGACGGTTCTGAACCAATAATGAAAGCATTCCTGTGGTCCTGTGGCCTGTTTCCACGCAGGGCAACTTGTAAACAGTTGAACATTTCACGGGGTGAAACAATATCAGCGGAGCGTTGAGGATTCATAGAAATCTGCTCTTGGTAAATGGGTGGAGAGGGAAAGGGAGTTTTCCATGCTGCCTGCCAACCTGACACACCCAGGATCAGTCCCAAACTAAGATAAGATGCATTTATTTGTCATGTGTGCCAATTGGCACAGTTAAATTAAATCACCATACAGCCATGCAGTAAAAATAAAGAACACAACAAGGAGTAGATAGAATTCAACATAAAACATCCCCCCACCGCAGGATCAAAGTTTCCCACTGTGAGGGAAGGCACCAAAGTCAGTCTCTTCCCCTGATGTTCCCCACTGTTCCCCCGTGGTCGGGGCCTCCCCGAGCCCTCCGCAGTCGCCACTACGGGCGGCCCGATGTTCCGGCCCGCTCCCCGGGGTGATGTAAGTCCGACGTCGGGACTGGGGGATGTCCTCAGCGGCCTGGACCCTGAGTCGGCCCCCTCCTACCGGAGTCTGCGGCTCGCAAAGTCCACTGGTGGAGATGTAACGTTGGAGGCCCTCGGCAAAGGGCCCCAGGACTCATGGAGTTCAGCGCCGCCCGCGTTGGGAGCTCTCCCAACCAGAGCTCCACGATGTTGGAGCAGTGACCCAACGCTCCGGGGCTCTCAACAGCGACCCAGGTAGGGATCGCCCGCTCCGCTGAGACTCCAGCGCCGCCGCTGTTGCAGCTCCGGTCCGGTCCCCGGTCCCCGGCAGGAAAGGCCGCTCCGATCCAGGAGGTGGGCCGCGAGGTGGGGGGCAAGGACGCGACTCAGAGAAATAGTCGTGTCCCCGCCAGGAAGCGACTGGGAGTTAGTTTCCCCCTTACCCTGCCCCCCTCCCCCACATAGAAAAGTTAAAGACTCCCCGCAAAAGCAAACTTTAAACTGACTAAAAATTTAAAAAAATTAAAAAGATGGAAAAACAAACGGGCTGCAGGCAGAGGCTTCTGGCAGTCCAGCGCCCTTAAACTCTAACACAGTCGGCGAGAGAATCATTCCCTTCACTACAGGGCCATGAATGCCCTGCAATGCCAACTCCCAACAACCTGCTGCAGGTTCATCACCTCCCATGAAAGACCCATCAGTGCAAGTAAGCTGCAAAAACAACCTACTGTAGTTTGTTTACTCTAGTTTAGTTTAATTTAGTTCCGTTTCATTTAGTTTAATTTAGTGCAGTTTAGCTTAGTTTAGTTTAGTTTACCTTAGTTTAGTTTAGTTTAGCTTAGACAATAGACAATCAGTGCAGAAGTAGGCCCTTCGGCCCTTCGACCAAGCACCGCCATTCAATGTGATCATGGCTGATCATCCCCAATCAGTACCCCGTTCCTGCCTTCTCCGCATATCCCCTGACTCCACTATCTTTAAGAGGTCTATCTTGAAATATTCAGAGAACTGGCCTCCACCGCCCACTGAGGCAGAGAATTCCACAGACTCACAAGTCTCTGGGTGAAAAAGCTTCTCCTCATCTCCATTTTAAATGGCTTACCCCTTATTCTTAAACTGTGGCCCCTAGTTCTGGACTCCCCCAACATCGGGAACATGTTTCCTGCCTCTGGTGTGTCCAAACCTTTAATAATCTTATATGTTTCAATAGGATCCCCTCTCATCCTTCTAAATTCCATAGTGTACAAGCCCAGCCGCTCCATTCTATCAACATATGACAGTCCCGCCATCCCAGGAAATAACCTGGTGAACCTGCGCTGCACTCGCTCAATAGCAAGAATGTCCTTCCTCAAATTAGACCAAGACTGCACACAATACTCTAGGAGTGGTCTCACTAGGGCCCTGTACAACTGCAGAAGGACCTCTTTGCTCCTATACTCAACTCCTCTTGTTATGAAGGCCAGCATGCCATTCGCTTTCTTCACTGCCTGCTTACTTTGGATCAGAATAGTTTAAATCAACTGTTTAGTTTAGTTTAGTTCCATTTCGTTTAGTTTAGAGATATAGCACAGAAACATGCTCTTCAGCCCACCGACACCATGTTCACACAAGTTCTACATCCACTCTCTACACACTGGGCACAGTTTACACAGAGGTCCGATTAACCTGCAAACCCACATGTCTTTGGGGAAACTGGAGAAAACGGAGTCCTGGGGAAAACGTGCAAACTCCGTACAGACAGAACCCAGGGTCAGGATCAAACCTGAGTGTCTGACGCTGTGCGGCAGCAAACTCTGCCCCTGCAGCACCGTGCTACCCCAAGCTGTTTAGTTGAGTTTAGTTGAGTTTAGAGATACAGCACAGAAACATGCTCTTTGGCCCACCGAGAGCACACCGGCCATCGATCACCTGTTCACAGTAGGTCGACATGGGGTGGGAGATTGCGGTCCGCCCTGTTCCGACTAAAAGGCCTGTCGCACTTGCCAATTGCTGTCGGCGACTGCCGCGTCCTATCAGGCTCGCAAAAAGATTTTGAACATTTCAAAATCCAGCGGCGACAATAATAAATGTCGCGACACTTGAAAAAACACCGCACGTCAACACGTGATGATGCCGCGTCACCTCGCGTCACACCACGTCATGCCGCAAATATTTTAGTACCTGATACGTCAGTCAAAGATGCCGGCATTTGCCGAAAAAATTGTGATGTGGGACAGGCCCTTAATACAGTCAACCCGACGTGCACAAACAAGATGAAATAGAACCCGTTGACCAACAACTTTAGGCTGTGCACGCCATACGCAACAAGTAGAAGATTAGCTCAACGTTGTCCCACTTTCACTTCCAACTCTCTACACGCTGGGGGCAATTTACACAGAGGGCCGATTAATCTGCAAACACGCACGTCTTTGGAATGTGGGGGGAAACCGGAGCACCCGGAGGACACCCACGTGGTCACAGGGAGACGTACAAACTACAGTGTGGTTCCATGCTGAATGGCTCCAAGGGTATCAATTCAGACAGCAGGGGGGCTAATGCAGGGGCGGGGGCTCTGTGCAGAGGAGATGGTCTGTGCAGAGGAGATGGTCTGTGCAGGGTCAGAGGGTCTGATCCAGGGGAGGAGGTCTGTGCAGGGGATGGGGTCGGTGCAGGGGAGATGGTCTGTGCAGGGTCAGAGGGTCTGATGCAGGGGAGGGGGTCTGTGCAGGGGATGGGGTCTGTGCAGGGGAGGGGGTCTGATGCAGGGGCGGGGGCTCTGTGCAGGGTCGGGGGGCTCTGTGCAGGGGAGGGGGTCTGTGCAGGGGAGGGGGTCTGATGCAGGGGAGGGGGGGCTGATGCAGGGGAGGGGGGCTCTGTGCAGGGGAGGGGGGGGCTGATGCAGGGGAGGGGGGCTCTGTGTAGGGGAGGGGGCCTGTGCAGGGGAGGGGGGGCTGTTGCAGGGGGAGGGGGGGGGCTGTTGCAGGGGGAGGGGGGGCTGTTGCAGGGGGAGGGGTCTGTGCATCGGAAGGGGTTTGATGCAGGGTCATGGGTCTGATGCAGGGGAGGGGGTCTGCTATGGAGAGAGGGCTCCACCTCCCACCACTGCCCTGGGCTGATGTACAAGGAGGATGAAAGACATCCACTGTGCGAGTGGGCGGGCGAGCGGGGCCACATTTTCTACGCTCTGCTCACACTGGAATGTCAGCAGATGCTTTAAGTGCCGGAGATCAGAAAAAATCAAATCAATTGAGAGTGAAATCTTGGCTGGTCACGGATTTTGGTCAAAGTCTATCCCTTATATTGACTTATTCCTGCCCAGCAGCGCGGTTTAAAGTTGGGCCAGGAGAGTAAATAAGAGCGGATGAAGCTGAAGCTGAAAGGCCAGTGCTGCATTTCTGAACCGCTGCACAATATAAATGGGGCATGGCCGACATAATCTTGGCATCAGCTGCAATTCCCTGCCTATTCCCCAACACTTTGCATTCCGTGATTGACCAAAAATTAATAGTTCACAAGGTCATAAGGGATAGGAAGAGATTTATGGCGTCAAGTTAGGAAAAGGGGAAGTACAACGGGATCTGGGGGTCCTTGTTCATCAGTCTATGAAAGTAAGCATGCAGGTACAGCAGGCAGTGAAGCAAGCGAATGGCATGTTGGCCTTTATAACAAGAGGAAACAAATATAGGAGCAAAGAGGTCCTTCTGTAGTTGTACAGGGCCCTAGTGAGACTACACCTGGAGTATTGTGTGCAGTTTTGGGCCCCTAATTTGAGGAAGGACATTCTTGCTATTGAGGGAGTGCAGCGTAGGTTTACAAGGTTAATTCCTGGGATGGCGGGACTGTCATGTGCTGAGAAAATGGAGCAGCCGGGCTTGTACACTCTCGAGTTTAGAAGGATGAGAGGGCATCTCATTGAAACATATAAGATTGTTAAGGGTTTGGACATGCTAGAGGCAGGAAACATTTTCGCGATGTTGGGGGAGTCCAGAACCAGGGTCACAGTTTAAGAATAAGTGGTAAGCCATTTAGAACAGAGAAGAGGAAACACTTTTTCTCACAGAGAGTTGTGAGTCTGTGGAATTCTCTGCCTCAGAGGGTGGTGGAGGTCTGTTCTCTGGATACTTTCAAGAGAGAGCTAGATAGGGCTCTTAAAGATAGGGGATATGGGGAGAAGGCAGGAATGTGGTACTGATTGGGGATGATCAGCCGTGATCACATTGAATGGCGGTGCTGGCTCGAAGGGCCGAATGGCCTATTCCTGTACCTATTGTCTATTGTCTAATTAAGCCATTCGGCCCATCAAGTCTACTCCGCCATTCATTAATGGCTGATCTATCTTTCTCTCCTAACTCCATTCTCCCGCTTCTCCCCATAACCTCTGACACCTGTACTAATAAAGAATCTAACTATCTCTGCTTTAAAAATATCCACTGACTTGGGCTCCACCGCCTTCTGTGGCAAAGAATTCCACAGATTCTCCACCCTCTGACTAAACAAATTCCTCCTCATCTCCTTCCTAAAGGAACGTTCTTTAATTCTGAGGATGTGACCTAGACTCTCCCACTGGTGGAAACATCCTATCCACATCAACTCTATGCAGGCTTTTTACTATTCGGTAACTTTTCAATGAGGTCCCCCATCATTCTTCTAAACTCCAGCGAGTACAGGCCCAGTGCCGTCAAACGCTCATCATACGTTAACCCACTCATTCCTGGGATCGTTCTTGTAAACCTCCTCTGGACCCTCTCCAGAGCCAGCACTCCCTTCCTCAGATATGGGCCCATAATTGCTCACAATACTCCAAATGCGGCCTGACCTGCGCCTTCTAGAGCCTCAGTGTTACATATCAGCTCTTAAAACCAATGGCAGCATTTATCATTCCCAGGGGAACGTTCTGGAAACATTGAGAATGTAACATACAGATGGGTGACACTGCCTGTACCTGCGGCCGTGACTAAACCAGCGAATGCTTACATGATGAAGAACAGAACTGACCCGTGCCCTGCCCAACATCAGGAACACTCCAGAACCAACCCTAATTTGAGGAAGGACATCCTTGCTATTGAGACAGTGCTGCGTAGGTTCACCAGGTTAATCCCCGGGATGGCATGACTGACATACAATGAAAGAATGGGTCGACTGAGTTTATGGTCACTGGAATTCAGAAGGAAGAGCGGGAATCTGATAGAAACATATAACATTCTTAAGGGATTGTACAGGCTAGATGCTGGAAACATGCTCCTGATGTTGGGGGAGTCCAGAACCAAGGGCCACACAGTTTAAGGAATAAAGGGTTGGCCATTTAGGACTGAGATGAGGAAAAACATTTTCAGCCAGAGAGTTGTGAATCTGTGGAATTTTCTGCCACAGAAAGCTGTGGTGGTCAATTCACTGGATGTTTTCAAGAGAGAGTTAGATAGAGCTCTTAAAGATAGTGGTCAAGGGATATGGGCAGAAGGCAGGAACGGGGTACTGATTGTGGAAGATCAGCCATGATCACAGTGAATGGCGGTGCTGGCTCAAAGGGCCAAATGGCCTCCTCCTGCACCTATGTTTCTAAGTTTCTAGGTTTCAACTTGCATCCCAAAAAGCACCAAAACAGTTGGAATGTTTCCTTTATACAATTCCTTCCATTGTCCCAGGACACTCCAAAGCTGTGAAGTTGTGAAGTCGGAGAGAAAATGGTGAAGTAGGTTGAGTGTAGGTTCACCAGGATAATTCCCGGGATGGCAGGACTGACACAGAATGAAAGAATGGGTCGACTGGAATTTAGAAGGATGAGAAGGGATCTTATTGAAACATAAAATTCTTAAGGGATTAGACAAGCTAGATGCAGGAAAAATGTTCCCGATGTGTTGGGAGTCCAGAACCAGGGGTCACACAGTTTAAGAATAAGGGGTGGGCCACTTAAGACTGAGATGAGGAAAAACTTCTTCAGCCAGAGAGTTGTGAATCTGTGGAATTCTCTGCCACAGAGGGCAGTGGAGGCCAATTCACTGGATGTATTCAAGAGAGAGTCAGATAGAGCTCTCAGGGCTAAAGGTATCAAGGGATATGGGGAGAGGGCAGGAACGGGGTACTGATTGTGGATGATCACATTGAATGGCGGCGCTGGCTTCTACTGTCGACAGTTATTTATGTCTCTGCTCTGGTCCATGTGTTCTCCTGGATGTTTCGAGGTCCACTTACACTTAGACAGAGCCCCAATGTTGAACACCTCGACTGAAGCCACACAGCACTGCACACACCCTCAGCACACAAGGAACTGCCTGTCTAGGTGCTTGGAGCGTATAGTTAAAAACTGCTGAACCTACTGGTCTGGTATTGCATGCCCTGGGCTATTGATGGAGAGATGTAACCTCAAATCCCATCACGGAAATGGAGAACTTAATGAATAAAAATCTGTCATAAACGAATAAAATGCTAACCGCATAAGTAGCGGATTAATGGGCGAACCAATCTGTTTCACCAGTGTACCTCGATGATGGGCAATAAATATTGTGTTTGACATCAACGCCCACATCTTATAAACAAGTAAACAAAAATATTAGTCCCTAAGCCAGACTCAAACCCACGACCTTCTGAGTCAGAGTCGAGCGCTTTGCCCAGAAATCAGCGGCCATTCTCAGGTCACAAAACTGAGCCTTGGACATGGGTGAGAGAGGGGATGATGCCTCTCCAGAGTCTGGCGGAGGACATTGGGTACTTTGTACCTTGAGTACTGTAACAGATTCAGGTTCAGGTTGAGGGCTATGGGCCTGTCCCACTGGGGCGATTTTTCAGGCGACTGGACTGCCGGCGACTGTCACAGTCGTAGCAGGTCGCGGAGAAACCGGCGACTGGATCGGCGACTTCAGCCCAACTTGCCTGCACCCGCCAACCATCGCACGGCCAAGGTTTGAGCTCAACACACTGCAATGATTTCAACTCCTGCTTCACGCAAGAATATTACAACATTAGTGCAGCCATAGGGGCGCAGTTGCTGCCTTACAGCCAACGCAGTGCCAGAGGCCCGGGTTCAATCCCGACTACGGGTGCTGTCTGTGCGGAGTTTGTGCGCTCTCCTCGTGACCTGCGCGGGGTTTTCTCCGAGAGCTTCGGTTTCCTCCCACACTCCAAAGACGTACAGGTTTGTAGGTTACTTGGCTTGGTAAATGTAAAAATTGCCCCTACTGGGTGCAGGGTAGTGTTAATGTCCAGGGATCGCTGGTCGTCGCGGACTGTTCCCTAATTTGAGGAAGGACATTCTTGCTATTGAGGGAGTGCAGCGTAGGTTCACCAGGTTAATTCCCGGGATGGCGGGACTGTCATACGCTGAGAGAATGGAGCAGCTGGGCTTGTACACTCTGGAGTTTAGAAGGATGAGAGGGAATCTCATTGAAACATATAAGATTGTTAAGGGTTTGGACACGTCAGAGGCAGGAAACATGTTCCCGATGTTGGGGGAGTCCAGAACCAGGGGCCACAGTTTAAGAATAAGGAGTAAGCCATTTAGAACGGAGACAAGGAAACACTTTTTCTCACAGAGAGTGGTGAGTCTGTGGAATTCTCTGCCTCAGAGGGCGGTGGAGGCAGGTTCTCTGGATGCTTTCAAGAGAGAGCTAGATAGGGCTCTTAAAAATAGTAGAGTCAGGGTATATGGGGAGACGGCAGGAACGGGGTACTGATTGCGGATGATCAGCCATGATCACTTGAATGGCGGTGCTGGCTTGAAGGGCCAAATGGCCTACTCCTGCACCTATTGTCTATTGTCTATTGTCCAAAGACGTGCAGGTTTGTAGGTTACTTGGCTTGGTAAATGTAAAAACTGCCCCTAGTGGGTGTAGGATGGTGTTAATGTGCGGGGATCGCTGTTCGTCGGGACTCGGTGGGCCAAAGGCCTGTTTCCGCGCTGTATCTCCAAACTAAACTGAACTAAACTGTCAGCCCTTGTCATGTTGGTTTTGGGAGCCTGCTGTTTCTTTCCTGCTCTGCTTTCCTGCAATGCTCACGGTTCCTTGCAATGCTGAGCACCGATGCATAGATGCCAGTCTGTACAAGAACGTGAACATTAGCACAGACAACAATGCTTAATCCACGGTTAAACAGTTCCCCTTTTGTCTTGCTGCAGATATCTTAAATTCTTCAAACATAACAGGAAATGGCAGCGGTGGAAATCTGTTCAAATATGAATTTACATTTTTTTTTGAGAGTGGGCCTCAATATTGAAACATAGAAACAAAGAAAATAGGTGCAGGAGTAGGCCATTCGGCCCTTCGAGCCAGCATCGCCATTCAATGTGATCATGGCTGATCCACAATCAGTACCCCGTTCTTGCCTTCTCCCCATATCCCTTGATTCCTTTAGCTCTAAGAGCTAAATCTACTGTGACTCTCTCTTGAAAACATCCAGTGAATTGGCCTCCACTGCCTTCTGAGGCAGAGAATTCCACAGATTCACAACTCTCTGGGTGAAAAGGTTTTTCCTCATCACAGTCCTAAATGGCCTGCCCCTTATTCTTAAACTGTGTGTGACCCCTGGTTCGGGAATCCCCCAACATGCGGAAGATTTTTCTTGCATCTAGCCTGTCCAATCCCTTAAGAATGTATTCACTTTCCAGTTCAAGTTATTGGTGGTAAACCCCACACTTTCCGACCTCTCCCTGTTGCCTGTCGGAGACACTGGCATGGAGTCTAGTCCCTGTACCATGTTCCCATTACACCCTCACAGCGCCAGAGACCCCGGTTCGATCCTGACTACAGGTGCTGTCTGTACAGAGTTTGTCCGTTCTCCCCGCGACCACGTGGGTTTTCTACGGGTGCTCCGGTTTCCTCCCACACTTCAAAGACGTCCAGGTTTGTAGGTTAATTGGCCTCGGTAAAAATGGTAAAGGATCCCTAGTGTGAGCAGGATAGTGTTAGTGTGCGGGGATCGCTGGTCGGCGCGGACCCCGTGGGCCAAGGGGCCTAATTCTACGGTGAATCACTAAACTAAACTAACAGAAAAGAAACTTTCCACCTCCAGCAAGCGGACATTGTCGATAGTGAGGCCAGATGCTGAGTACAGCATCTCCAACGTTGCACTGTCCCCTTAGTATTACAGAGTGGTAGAGAAGATCGCAGCGTTATACAGTCCTACAGGGCCCCCATAATGTGTGGGACAAAGCCCCATCATGTATTCATTTGTCTCTGTACTCCACAATTTAACATTTGTAATAGAAAAAATCACATCTGGTTAAAGTGCATATTTTCAGATTTTATTAAAGGATATTTTTATACATTTTGGTTTCACCGTGTAGAAATTACAGCAGTGTTTATACATAGTCTCCCCATTTCAGGGCACCATAATGTTTGGGACACAGCAATGTAAATGAAAGTAGTCATGTTTAGTATTTTGTTGCGTATCCTTTGCATGCAATGACTGCTTGAAGTCTGCGATTCATGGACATCACCAGTTGCTGGGTGTCTTCTCTGGTCACCCTCTGCCAGGCCTGCATTGCAGCCACCTTTAGCTTATGCTTGGGAAGGGGGAGGGGATGGGGAATGAGGAACAGCAAAGCTTGAAAGGGTTCAGAAAAGATTTACGAGGATGTTGCCAGGACTGGAGGGTGTGAGCTACAGGGAGAGGTTGAGTAGGCTGGGTCTCTATTCCATGGAGCGCAGGAGGATGAGGGGAGATTTTATAGAGGTGTACATAATCATGAGAGGAATAGATCGGGTAGATGCTCAGAGTCTCTTACCCAGAGTAGGGGAGTCGAGGACCAGAGGACACAGGTTCAAGGTGAAGGGGAAAAGATTTAACAGGAATCTGAGGGGTAACGTTTTCACACAAAGGGGGGTGGGTGTATGGAACAAGCTGCCAGAGGAGGTAGTTGAAGCTGGATCTATACCATTGTTTAAGAAACAGTTAGACAGGTACATGGATAGGACAGGTTTGGAGGGATATGGACCAAGCACAGGCATGTGGGACTAGTGTAGCTGGGACATTGTTGGCCTGTGTGGGCGAGTTGGGCGGAAGGGCCTGTTTCCACACTGTATTAATCTATGATTCTATAACTCCAAGTCAATGTTCACACCGCAGGGGTGCAAGCTGCCCAAGTGAAATATGAGGTGCTGTTCCTCCAATTTGCGCTGGGCCTCCGTCACTCTGACTCTCCCCTGCAACTTTGGAAGGTGTTTGGAGTGAACTGGTGAACTCTCTCCTCCTCCCACACCTCTCAGCCCACCCACTCCTCCGCCTCCTCACCGCACAAGGCCACATTGTCCGGTGGCGATCATTCGCTCAGATTTACCAGCTTCAAGGAGTAAATATTTTAAGTTGCGTCCTCTCAGCGGAACTGGCAGAGGGCGAGAGTAGAAACATAGAAACATAGAAAATAGGCTGCAGGAGTCAGAGAGTCACAGAGTGATACAGTGTGGAAACAGGCCCTTCGGCCCAACTCACCCACACCGGCCAACATGCCCCAGCTACACTAGTCCCAGAGTGTTACAGTGTGGAAACAGGCCCTCCGGCCCAACTTGCCCACACTGGCCAACATGCCCCAGCTACACTAGTCCCAGAGTGATACAGAGTGGAAACAGGCCCTTCAGCCCAACTCACCCACACCGGCCAACATGTCCAGCTACACTAGTCCCAGAGTGTTACTGTGTGGAAACAGGCCCTCCAGCCCAACTTGTCCACACCGGCCAACATGTCCAGCTACACTAGTCCCATTTGCCTGCGCTTGGTCCATATCCCTCCAAACCTGTCCCATCCATGTACCTGTCCAATTGTTTCCTAAATGATGGGATAGTCCCAGCCTCAACAACCTCCTCGGGCAGCTTGTTCCACACACCCACCACCCTCTGTGTGAAAATGTTACCGCTCAGATTCCTACTAAATCTTTTCCCCTTCACCTTGAACCTATGTCCTCTGGTCCTCGATTTCCCTACTCTATGTAAAAGACTCTGTGCATCTACCCGATCTATTCCACTCATGAAATTGTCCACCTCTATAAGATCACCCCTCATCAACATTCGGCCCTTCGAGCCAGCACCGCGATTCAATGTGTTCATGGCTGATCATCCCCAATCAGTACCCCGTTCCTGCCTTCTCCCCATATCCCCTGACTCCGCTATCTTTAAGAGCTCTATCTAACTCTCTTGAAAGCATCCAGAGAACCGGCCTCCATCGCCCTCTGAGGCAGAGAATTCTACAGATTCACAACTCTCTGGGTGAAAAGGTTTTTCCTCATCTCCATTCTAAATGGCTTAAGCCTTATTCTTAAACTGTGGCCCCTGGTTCTGGAATCCCCTAACATTGGGAACATGTTTCCTGCCACTAGTGTGTCCAAACCCTTAATAATCTTATATGTTTCAATAAGATCCCCTTTTAGAGAGAGCAGGAAGGAGAAAGAGAGGGAGGGAGAGAAAGAGGAACTGAGGGAGGGGGGAGGGGAGGTGGAGGAGGAAAAGGTGAGAGAGTGGGAGGGAGGGAGGGAGAAGGGGAGAGATGGAGAGAGGAAGAGGGGGAGGGAGAGAGAGAGGAAGGGAGAGACAGACAGAGAAAGAAAGAAAGAAAGAGATAGGGGAGAGAGGGAGAGAGGATGTGGCGGATGGAAAGATAAAGAGAGAGAGGGAGAGCAAGACAAGGAGGAAGAGAGGGAGGGAGGGAGAGAGAGAGAGAGAACAGAGAGGGGAGTGGAGGTGAAAAAGGAGAGAGGGGCAGGAAGAGAGAGAAGGAGGGAGAGAGGGAGGGAGAGAGGGAGGGAGGGGCAGACAGAGTTAGAAAGAAACAGATAGGGGAGAGAGGGAGAGGGAGAGAGGGAGGGAGAGAGGGAGGGAGAGAGGGAGGGAGGGAGGGGACTACAGAGATAGAAAGAAAGAGATAGGGGAGAGAGGGAGAGGGAGAGAGGGGGGGAGAGAGTGTGAGAGGGAGTGTGAGGGGGAGGGAGAGACAGGGAGTAAGACAGGTACGGAGGGAGGGATGGAGAGAGGGAGAGATGGATAGAGGGAGGGAGGGACAGACAGAGAAAGAAAAAAAGAGATTGGGGAGAGAGAGAGGGAGAGAGGGAGTGTTGGGGAGGGAAAGATAAAGCGAGAGAGAGAGAGGGGAAGGGAGAGAGAGTGCGAGAGAGTGGGCCGTGACAGAGATGTGTGTGAGACACAGGGCCAGGCTGGAGCCAAGCGCAGCCATGATTATTTTCTTTAGCAGATGTTTACATTCGGAGCAGTATTCGTGTAAACTCCAGCTTGTGGCCCGCTCCCCTTGGCCAAATGTCTGCTGGTGCTCAGCTGCGGAACAAGGGAGTTTTTATCTGAAACAAACGGATTTGGAGTCAGCCCGCTAGTTGATGTTCATCTGCTCGTCTCGCCCCACCTGCGCCGAGACTCCTGCTCGCCCCGTCTAGCTGCGACAGGTAGCGTGACACCTGTACAGGTGGGGCAGGTGCATAACTCCAGGTCAGCCATGTGAAGCCAGGCTAAGCTGGCATAGCAAAGGGAATGGACCCAGGGCAGGGAAGTGTTGCAAAGGCAGTGACAGAACCCTCAGGTCCACTTGATGTGACACATATTGGCCGCTCGCATTCTGGGGATCTCCTGTACTTTCCAAACAAGCTTCATGGTCATAGAGTCAAATGCAAACGGGCCCTTCGGCCCAACTTGTCCATGCTGACCAACACGCCTCATCTACAGTACATGGGTCCCACCTGCCCGTGTTTGGCCCACATCCCTCTCAACCTCACCTGCAACATATAAGATTATTAAGGGTTTGGACACGCTAGAGGCAGGAAACATATTCCCGATGTTGGGGGAGTCAAGAACCAGGGGCCACAGTTTAAGAATAAGGAGTAAGCCATTTAGAACGGAGACGAGGAAATGCTTTTTCTTACAGAGAGAGTTGTGAGTCTGTGGAATTCTCTGCCCCAGAGGGCGGTGGATGCCGATTCTCTGGATACTTTAATGAGAGAATTAGATGAAACTAGAGGAGTCAGGGGATATGGGGAGAAGGCAGGAACGGGGTACTGATTGGGGATGATCAGCCATGATCACATTGAATGGCGGTGCTGGCTCGAAGGGCCGAATGGCCTCCTCCTGCACCTATTGTCTATTGTCTGTCCATGTGCCTGTTGACACGTTCACAAGTTATAAGAGCAGAATTAGGTCATTTGGCCCATCAAGTCTACTCCACCATTCAATCATGGCTGATCTCTGCCTCATAATCCCATTTTCCTGCCTTCCGCCCATAGCCCTTGACACCCGTTCTAATCAAGAATTTGTCTATCTCTGCCTTAAAAATATCCACTGACTTGGCCTCCACAGCCCTCTGTGGCAATGAGTTCCACAGATTCACCACCCTCTGACTAAAAAATTCCTCCTTGTCTATTTTTCATGGAGTGTTTTAACCCGCAGATTAATATTAAGTTGAAGATAGACACAAAAAGTTGGAGTAACAACAGATCAGACCGCACCTCTGGGGAAAATTTTCCAAAAATGGACTGGGAAACACATTCTGTAAATGGGCTGGATGGTTTGGAGTTTGTAAAATGTGTGCAGGATAGTTTTTTGCATCAGTACATAGAGGTATTGACCAGAGAAGGGGTAGTGCTGGACCTCATGTTAGGAAATGAGGCAGGTCAGGTGACGGAGGTATGCGTTGGTGAGCACTTCGGGACCAGTGATCACAATATCATTAGTTTCAATATAATTATGGAGAGAGTCAGAACTGGACCTAGGGTGGAGATTTTTGATTGGAGAAAGGCTAACTTTGAGGGAATGCGTAAGGATTTAAAAGGAGTGAATTGGGACACTTTGTTTTATGGGAAGAATGTAGAAGAGAAATGGAGGACATTTAAAGGGGAAATTGTAAGAGTACAGAATCTTTATGTCCCTGTTAGGTTGAAAGGAAATAGCAAAAATTGGAAAGAGCCATTGGTTTTCAAGGGAAATTGGACACTTGTTTCGAAAAAAGAGAGATATCTACAATAATTATAGGAGGCATGGAGTAAATGAGGTGCTAGAGGAGTATAAAGAATGTAAAACGAATCTTAAGGAAGAAATTAGGAAGGCTAAAAGAAGATATGAGGTTGATTTGGCAAGAAAGGTGAAAGTAAATCCAAAGGGTTTCTACAGCTATATTAATAGCAAAAGGGTAACGAGGGATAAAATTGGACCATTAGAGAGCCAGAATGGTTAGCTATCTGCAGAGCCAAAAGAGATGGGGGAGATATTGAACAATTTCTTTTCTTCGGTATTCACCAAGGAGAAGGATATTGAACTCGGGGAGTTAAGGGGAAAAAGTAGAGTAGTTATGGAAACTATGAGATTCAAAGAGGAGGAAGTACTGACACTTTTGAAAAATATAAAAGTGGATACGTCTCCAGGTCCTGACAGGATATTCCCTAGGACATTGAGGGAAGTTAGTGTAGAAATAGCAGGAGCTATGACAGAAATATTTCAAATGTTATTAGAAACGGGAATAGTGCCGGAGAATTGGCGTACTGCGCATGTTGTTCCATTGTTTTAAAAGGGTTCAAAGAATAAACCTAGCAATTATAGACCTATTAGTTGGACGTCAGTGGTGGGCAAATTAATGGAAAGGATACTTAGAGATAATATATATAAGCATCTGGATAAACAGGGTCTGATCAGGAACAGTCAACATGGATTTGTGCCTGGAAGGTCATGTTTGACAAACCTTCTTGAATTTTTTGAAGCGGTTACTAGGGAAATTGATGAGGGTAAAGCAGTGGATGTTGTCTATATGGATTTCAGTAAGGCCTTTGACAAGGTTCCCCATGGAAGGTTGGTTAAGAAGGTTCAATCTTTGGGTGTTAATGGCAGAGTAGCAAGATGGATTCAACAGTGGCTGAATGGGAGATGTCAACGAGTAATGGTGGATGGCTGTTTGTCAGGTTGGATGCCGGTGACCAGTGGGGTGCCTCAGGGATCTGTGTTGGGTCCACTGTTGTTTGTCATGTACATCAATGATCTGGATGATGGGGTGGAAAATTGGATAAGTAAGTATACAGATGATACTAAGATAGGTGGTGTTGTGGATAATGAAGTAGATTTTCAAAGTCTACAGAGAGATTTGGGCCATTTGGAAAAGTGGGCTGAAAGATGGCAGATGGAGTTTAATGCTGATAAGTGTGAAGTGTTACATCTTGGCAGGACAAATCAAAATAGGACGTACATGGTAAATGGTAGGGAATTGAGGAATGCTGTGGATCAGAGGGATCTGAAGGTGGAATCGCATGTAGATAGGGTGGTAAAGAAAGCCTTTGGTGTGCTGTCCTTTATAAATCAGAGCATTGAATATAGGAGTTGGGAAGTAATGTTAAAATTGTACAAGGCATTGGTAAGACCAATTCTGGAGTATGGTGTACAATTTTGGTCGCCTAATTATAGGAAGGATGTCAACAAAATAGAGAGAGTACAGAGGAGATTTACTAGAATGTTGCCTGGGTTCCAGCAACTATGTTACAGAGAAAGGTTGAACAAGTTAGGTCTTTATTCTTTGGAGCGTAGAAGGTTAAGGGGGGACTTGATTGAGGTCTTTAAAATGATGAAAGGGATAGACAGAGTGGACGTGGATAAGCTTTTCCCATTGAGGGTAGGGAAGATTCAAACAAGAGGGCATGCCATGAGAATTAAGGGACAGAAGTTTAGGGGTAACGTGAGGGGGAACCTCTTTACTCAGAGGGTGGTGGCTGTGTGGAATGAGCTTCCAGCAGAAGTGGTGGAGGCAGGATCGATTTTAACATTTAAAAGTAAAGTGGATAGGTATATGGACGTGAAGGGAATGGAGGGGTATGGTCTGAGTGCAGGTAGATGGGACTAGTGGAAAGCAAATGGTCGGCACGGACTGGAAGGGCTGAGAGGACCTGTTTCCGTGCTGTAATTGTTATATGGTTATATGGTTAAAAGGAATAGGCGATGTTTCAGGTCGAGACCCTTCTTCAGACTGGAGACTTCAGACTTCAGACCAGTCTGAAGAAGGATCTTGACCTGAAATGTCACCTGTTCCTTTTCCCCAAGAGATGC
Source organism: Okamejei kenojei (assembly GCA_035221665.1). Classification (NCBI taxonomy): domain Eukaryota; kingdom Metazoa; phylum Chordata; class Chondrichthyes; order Rajiformes; family Rajidae; genus Okamejei; species Okamejei kenojei. The sequence goes on from CM069160.1 coordinate 34,034,828, forward strand.
TGTCTGAGTTACTCCATGTTTCGTGTCTATCGTCGGTTTGAACCAGCATCTGCAATTCCTTCCTACACCTGAACATTAAGTTGAAGTTAGACACATAAAGCTGGAGTAACTCAGCGGGGTCAGACAGCATCTCTGGAGAAGTGGCACCTGCAGTTCCTTCTCACACTCAACATTAAGTTGCTCAGACTTGGAGTATTGTCCCTGCAACGTCAGAGGTTGTGGTGAGACCAGATAGAAGTATATAAATGATGAGAGGCATAGATAGCATAGACAGTCAGAAGCTTTCACCCAGGATGGAAACATCTGCCCTCTGGTCCTAGACTCTCCCACCAGTGGAAACAGCCTCTCCACAGGGAGCGGGAGGGAGGGGGGGGGGGGGGGGGGGGGGAGTTAGGTTGGGGGGAGAGGGGAGGGAGGGCTATTGTAGGGACTGGACCTCAGGGTATTGCCAGGACTGCACAGGGTGGGGGGGGGGGGGGTGGAGGGGAGCAGGAGGGGGAGCAGGAGGGGGAGCAGGACGGGAGGGGGAGGTTGGGGGAGGGGGGAGGGAGGGCCATTGGAGGAGCAGGTCCTCAGGGGATTGCCCAAGGCCGTAGTGAAAGGGGGGGGGGGTAGAGGGAGCAGGAGTTTGGGGGTAGGAGGGGGTAGGGGGGAGGGGTCTCTTCCTCAGGGATTTGCCCAAGCCCGTAGAGAGGGTGGGTGGAGGGGAGAGGAGCAGGAGGGGGGGGGGGCAGGTGGGGGTTGGGGGATGGGGGACAAAAGGGGGGGAGGGGGGGGGAGGTTGGAGGAAGGGGAGGGATGGGGAGGGGCTGTACCTCAGGCTATTGCCCACCTCAGGCTATTGCCCACTTGCTCCGTAGTGAGGGTGGGTGGAGGGAGGGGGAGCAGGATGGGGTAGGTGGAGGTTGGGGGATTGGGGACAAAGAGGGAGGGAAGGGGGAGGAGGGCATTGGAGAGATAGTACTCAGGGAATTGCCCAGGTCTGTAGAGTGGGGGGGGGGGGGGTGAGGTGGGAGCAGGAGGGGGAGGGTTGGGGGGTGGAGGAGTGTGGAGGCAGTGTGCTTGGTGGGGCTGTACCTCAGGCTATAGCCCACGTCTGTAGAGTGGATGGATGGGGAGGGGGAGGGAGGAGGATGGAGGGGGGAGAAGGAGGCAGTGTTGAGGCAGTGTGCTTGGTGGGGCTGTACCTCAGGCTATAGCCCACGTCTGTAGAGCTGGTAGGTGGGTGGAGGGTGGGGGGAGGGTGGGGGGAGGGAGAGGGAGGTTGTGGGGGGAGGCAGGGCAGAGGCATTGTGTTTGGTGGGGCTATAGCCCACGTCTGTTAGAGCTGGTAGGTGGGTGGAGGGTGGGGGGAGCGAGAGGGAGGGTGGTGGGGGGAGGCAGGGCAGAGGCATTGTGTTTGGTGGGGCTGTACCTCAGCCTATTGCCCACGCCCGCTACTCCAAGCACACACTCACACACACGAGAGCTGCTGGAGCAGCAATTTACAGCACGGGATCGCCCCTCACCACAGGGACTTGAGGCGGGGGTCTCGCGGGTCAGGCCCACCCCTAATACCCACAAAGCCAACCCTTGTCAGGTGCTGAGAGGCCTATTATTGGGCAGAGCTGGAGTTGGCCCAAGCACAGCAAGGCCCCGGCCGGCAAGGGAGATAGGGAAAGAAAGAGGGGCAGACAGCGCGGGGAAAGAAAAATACGATATATTATTACCTCGGCATCTGGACTACAACTTGGGTCTTTCTTACAGGTGGGGAGAGCCAGAAAGGGCCAGTGTTGGAGCAGCTAAACTCCAGGCTGTAAATAAGCAGGCCTCTATCCCAGCTTAAAAGGCCATATCCTGCATTCTTGGCCTCTGTGATGTTTGCTTTCATGCCACCTTTAAATAAAATAATGTAAACACGGTATGTTAATGAAAAGGAGATTGGGGCAGGCTCTAGTTTCATCTAACAAGGATTGCATTATGGCCCTACTTTGCACCACGCTCGTATCAAAGGGCCTCCAACGTACCTGTGTGTACAGGCCCAGAGGCCCAGAGTAGCAGCACTGGGCCTTGCTCAGACACTCCACACTGTGGCCAAGGATCCGGACCAGCGTTTATCAATCTCTTCACCCTTGTGGAACCCGCAAAGTTATGTTCACGTCTCAGGGAACCCCTATCTAAAAAAATATTATATGTCTTTATTCATCTCTTTCTTTCTGTTTCATAAACTTAAAGGCAAACATAATATATGTTTCTGATCACTGGTTTAAGCAAAATATAACTTTTTCTCAGGTTTATTGACAATGAGGAAAAATCAAACTGCTTGTTCAATAGACAATAGGTGGAGTAGGCCATTCGGCCCTTCGAGCCAGCACTGCCATTCAATGTGATCATGGCTGATCATCCACAATTAGTACCTCGATTCTGCCTTCTCCCCGTATCCCCTGACTCCGCTATCTTTAAGAGAACTCATAAGGAGGTTTTCATTCACACAGACAATTACTAAATAGCATGTGGGTGAATGAGGGACTGTACCTGCACGTCAGGTAGCCCAGACAGGACTGATGGAAACCGTGCATGCGTCTGCACTCAAGTGAGTCACTTGATGATGCATGAATCCGTCTATCCACCCATCCATGTTCTCCACAGATGCTGCCTGACCTGCTGAGTTACTCCAGCACTCTGTGAAACGTCACCTATCCATGTTCTCCACAGATGCTGCCTGACCCGCTGAGTTACTCCAGCACTCTGTGAACCATAGAAACATAGAAAATAGGTGCTGGAGGAGGCCATTCAGCACTTCGAGCCAGCACCGCCATTCATTGTGATCATGGCTGATCCTCCGCTATCAATAACCCGTGCCTGCCCTCTCCCCATATCCCTTGACTCCACTTGCCCCTAGACCTCTATCCAACTCTCTCTTAAATCCATCCAGTGATTTGGCCTTCACTGCCCTCTGTGGCAGGGAATTCCATAAATTCACAACTCGTTGTGTAATTTTTGGATAGGTGAAATGTCACCTATCCATGTTCTCCACAGATGCTGCCTGACCCGCTGAGTTACTCCAGCACTGTGTGTCTTTTTTTTTGTAAACCACACCTGCAGTTCCTTGTGTCCACTTGCAGATTTGCAGATGAGTGGCTGGTTAGTGGCGTCCCTGAACAAGCTATGGACGTGGAGACTGGACAGACGATGCAGATCTAGAATCAGACAGGGCTCAATGGCAGCCTGGTTTACTAGTCTCTGCCACAGGGTTTGTGAGCAAAGTCTGGATGGATGGAGTCGTCAGTAAACACAGGGCTGAGGTGCTGTCACCAAAATAGACATGTTCCTGGAAATTCCTGTGCAAGGAACCATCTCAAACTATAGCTTTCTTTCAGGGAGAAAGAGACAGAGAGAGCGATAGAGGGAGAGAGAGAGGGAGAGAGAGAGAGAGCGAAACGTTTGCACCTAGAGTTGTGTGTCTGTGGAATTCTCTGCCTCAGAATGCAGTGGAGGCCTATTCTCTGGATGCTTTCAAGAGAAAGTATAACTCTTAAAGATAAATGAGTCAGGGGATATGGGGAGAAAGGCAGGAACGGGGATGGCAAGCCATGATCACAGTGAATGGCGGTGCTGACTCGAAGTGCCAAATGGCCTGCTCCTGCATCTATTGTTTATTGTCTATTGAGAGGGAGTGAGAACGAGAGAAAGAGAGAGGGAGGGGGGGAGGGAGGGCGAGGGAGAGATAGAAAGAGTGAGAGAGAAAGAGAGAGAGAGAAAGAGAGAGAGGGAGAGAGATAGAAAGAGATAGGCAGAGAGAGAGAGAGAGAGAGAGAGAGAGAGAGAGAGAGAGAGAGAGAGAGAGAGAGAGAGAGAGAGAGAGAGAGCATGATGGACATCCGTTGGAGGTCTACAAGAAGGCTTTGCAGAGGATAAATTTGCATGAAGAAATGGCCAGTGGCTCAGTTCCCAGCTCCGCCAACCCAGAGATGTGTTTTTACTCACTTGATGATTCGCTGGGTCTAAATCATGTGTTGTCTGCTTGGTTCAAATTACTGGAGCAGCCCCCTGCCACTGTTGCCATCGGGACTGGGTCCCAGAACTGGGTACCCGAGACTTTCCAAAGAAGTTGTTTTTCTCTCTCCCTTTCCCGGCCAGCCTTTGTGCTGCCCCTTTGGCCCAGAGCCCAAGTTCCTCAGGCCTCTTCATTCCATCCCTGGATTGTCCAACCCACTCTTGTTAGTGCCAGGAGCTTCAGCGGTGAGTAACCTGCTCAGAGAACAGGCCCGCGTCCAACTGCGGATCAGCTTCCAGCTTAGGCCAGCTCACGTCTTCATATCACCCATGCCCTGTCGGTAGGGTGAAGGGTTGTTGGCATTCTGTGTGTCTTCCTCTGTGCAGGAAGTAATTGCAGATGCTGGTTTACACCGAAGAGGGACACAATAGACAATAGAAAATAGAAAATAGACAATAGGTGCAGGAGTAGGCCATTCGGCCCTTCGAGCCAGCACCACCATTTAATGTGATCATGGCTGATCATCCACAATCAGTACCCAGTTCCTGCCTTCTCCCCATATCCCTTGACTCTGCTATCTTTAAGAGCTCTATTTCTTGAAAGTCTCCAGAGAATTGGCCCCCACCACCTGAGGCAAAGAATTCCACAGTTTCACAACTCTCTGGGTGAAAAGGTTTTTTCACCCAGAAGCTTAATGAAACATATAATATTATTAAGGGTTTGGACACGCTTGAGGCAGGAAACATGTTCCCGATGTTGGGGGAGTCCAGAACCAGGGGCCACAGTTTAAGAATAAGGGGAAAGCCATTTAGAACGAAGATGAGAAAACACTTTTTCACACAGAGAGTTGTGAGTCTGTGGAATTATCTGCTTCAGAGGGCAGTGGAGTCCGGTTCTCTGGATACTTTCAAGAGAGAGCGAGCTAAGGCTCTTAAAGATAGCAGATTCAGGGGCTATGGGGAGAAGGCAGGAACGGGGTACTGATTGGGGATGATCAGCTATGATCACAGTGAATGGCGGTGCTGGCTAGAAGGGCCGAATGGCCTACTCCTGCACCTATTGTCTATTGTCTATTGGGTCCCTTCTTCAGACGGCCAATTAACTGCACGAATTGACATTAGGCGCCACAGTTCCACGATTCATTCCAGCGGGAAAATGTACATCGATTTAATTTATAAAGCCATGTTGTATTTTTAATACAGAGATTGACAGATTCTTGATTAGTGTTGGTGTCAGATGTTATGGGGAGAAGGCGGGAGAATGGGGTTGGGCGGCTGAGACAGATAGATCAGCCGTGATTGAATGCTGGAGGAGACTCGATGGGCAGAATGGCCTAATGCTGCTCCTGTGACTTGTGAACTTGCACCAGCACAAGCGGTTAGTGCTTGTTGACCGTGGAGAGATCAAACATTCCTGGAGGCTGAGGGAAGTGTGAGAATAAAACGACTTTGCAGATGTGGAGGCAGCATTGCAGGGAAAGGCAGGAACAGGCAGGCGCAGTGGTCGGAGCTGGGACCAGTGGTGAAGTCTCTACACATTCCACAGCGCCACAGAGCAGCGCTCGCCTCACTGGGAGAGAGGCCGCTGGTGTGAACGCACCCACGCCAGGCCAGCCTCGACCCGCACCGCTCCTGCGGACAAACCCTCCCGTGTGTCCTCTCTGGATGCCGCTGTGAGCAGTAGAGTTGTTCCTCCATGTCCGTCACCTCCCTCTCCATCACATCTGAAACAGCGGAACCCTGGAACATTGAGCTGCCAATCCCGCCCCCCTCACAGATATGTCCCAACTAACTGTTTCTGATATGTGTATATAAATATATATATATATATACACATATATATATATGCATACGTATATGTTCAAGGTCAAGTTTAAGTTCAAGTGAGTTTATTGTCATGTGTCCCTGATAGGACAATGACATTCTTGCTTTGCTTCAGCACACAGAACATAGAAGGCATTTACTACAAAACAGATCAGTGTGTTCATATACCATATATAAATATATACACACATGAATAAATAAACTGATCAAGTGGAAATAACAGATAATGGGTTATTTGTGATCAGAGTTTTGTCCGAGCCAGGTGTAATAGCCTGATGGCTGTGGGGAAGTAGCTATTCCTGAACCGGGTTGTTGCAGCCTTCAGGCTCCTGTACCTTCTGCCTGAAGGTAGCAGGGAGATGGGTGTGTGGCCAGGGTGGTGTGGGTCCTTGATGATGCTGCCAGCCTTTTTGGGGCGGCGACTGCGATAAATCCCCTCGATGGAAGGAAGGTCAGAGCCGATGATGGACTGGGCAGTGTTTACTACATTTTGTAGTCGTTTCCTCTCCAGAGCGCTCAAGTTGCCGAACCAAGCCACGATGCAACCAGTCAGCAAGCTCTCTACTGTGCACCTGTAGAAGTTAGAGAGAGTCCTCCTTGAGAGACCGACTCTCCGTAATCTTCTCAGGAAGCAGAGGCGCTGATGTGCTTTCTTGGTAATTGCATCAGTGTTCTCGGACCAGGAAAGTTCTTCACAGATGTGCACGCCCAGGAATTTGAAGCTCTTGACCCTTTCAACCATCGACCCGTTGATATAAACGGGACTGTGGGTCCCCATCCTACTCCTTCCAAAGTCCACAATCAGTTCCTTGGTTTTGCTGGTGTTGAGGGCCAGGTTATTGTGTTGGCACCATATGGACAGTCGCTCGATCTCTCTTCTATACTCTGACTCATCCCCATCAGTGATATGTCCCACAACAGTGGTGTCGTCAGCAAACTTGATGATGGAGTTCGCACTGTGACCGGCTATGCAGTCATGAGTATAGAGTGAGTACAGCAGGGGGCTGAGCACGCAGCCTTGATGATTGTTATCGAGTCTGACACATTTCCACCAATACGAACAGACTGTGGTCTGTGAATGAGGAAGTCGAGGATCCAGTTGCAGAGAGATGCGCAGAGACCCAGTTCTGCGAGTTTGGTAACCAGCTTAGAGGGGATGATTGTGATAAATGCCGAGCTGTAATCAATGAATAACAGCCTGACACATGAGTTTTTGGTGTCCAAGTGGTCCAGAGCGGAGTGGAGGGCCAGCGAGAGCGCATCCACCATTGATCTGTTGCGGCGGTAAGCGAACTGCAGTGGGTCCAGGTTTTTGTTGAGGTAGGAGTTGATTTGCTCCATGATCAACCTCTCAAAGCACTTCATCACCACAGGCATTAGTGCCACTGGTTGATAATCATTGAGGCACGTCACATTACTCTTCTTGGGCACTGGTATAATTGATGCCCTTTTAAAGCTGGTGGGGACCTCAGATCTCAGCAGTGAGAGATTGAAAATGCCCGTAAAAACTCAAGCCAGTTGTCCGCACAGGTTATTAGAACACGGCCGGGTGTACCATCAGGTGTACATGTGTGGATATATACACGAATATATAGATATACATGCACACACACATATATACACACACATATGCACGCATGCATATACACATATAAACACTCTCACACATATATACACGCACATATATATGCATACATATATATGTGTGGTGTTTGTGCGCATGTATGTGTGTGTATATATATGCGTGTGTGTATATATTTGCATGTATATGTGTGTATAAGTGTGCATATACATATTTATATGTGTGAGTGGGGGATCTTATAGAAACTTACAAAATTCTTAAGGGGTTGGACAGGCGAGATGCAAGAAGATTATTCCCGATGTTGGGGGAAGTCCAGAACAAGGGGTCACAATCTAAGGATGGGGGGGGGATGTCTTTTAGGACCGAGATGACCGAGAGGCCAGTTCATTGGCTATATTTAAGAGGGAGTTAGATGTGGCCCTTGTGGCTAAAGGGATCAGGGGGTATGGAGAGAAGGCAGGTACAGAATACTGAGATGGATGATCAGCCATGATCATATTGAATGGCGGTCCAGGTTTGAAGGGCCGAATGGCCTACTCCTGCACTCATTTTCTGTTTCTATGTTACTCCAGCACTCTGTGAAACGTCACCTATCCATGTTCTCCACAGATGCTGCCTGACCCGCTGAGTTACTCCAGCACTCTGTGAAACGTCACCTATCCATGTTCTCCACAGATGCTGCCTGATCCGCTGAGTTACTCCAGCACTCTGTGAAACGTCACCTATCCATGTTCTCCACAGATGCTGCCTGATCCGCTGAGTTACTCCAGCACTCTGATTTCCTTGGGATCATCTCTCACAACCAGGTGACACAGTGCAAGGTGCCCAATATACACACTTTCAGCGGGGAAACAAGCCCTTCAGCCCACCTCCTCCATACCGACCACGATGCCCCATCTAGTCTAGTCCCACCTGCCTGCATTTGGCCCATATCCCTCTGAACCTTTCCTATCCATGTACCGGTCTAACTGTGTTTTAAAAATATTGTTATATTTCTACTGCTGCCTGCCCTGTCCGACCGGCTGAGCTTTGTGTCCCTGCTCTCCCCGCAGTACCGGCAGCCAGCAGCAGGTGGGGGTGCTGCACCGTCAAACTGTACCAAGCTCTGGACAGCTCGCCATCACCATCTCCTGGTTTTTTTTAATTTTATTGTATTTTTATTTAACCTTTATTTAACCAAGAGAAGTCTCATTGAGAATAAAAATCTCTTTTACAAGAGAGTCCTGGCCAAGACAGGCGGCCGCACAGTTTCCCAGTTACAGATAATAATTTAAAAACAACAGAGACCATATAGAGTCACAGTCATAACATCATCAAACAAAGCATGTACAGACAGAAGAGCCCGCTTCAACATCATTAAGAAGAGATTTAAATCTGTTTATAGAAACCAGCTCCTTAAGTTTCAGTTCATTCTGCAGCCGGTTCCATGCGAAGTGAGCAACATAACTAAATGCCCTTTTCCCCAGTTCAGTACAGACATTAGGTACAGTTAGTAAGAACAAGTGCTCAGAGCGGAGCTGATAAGTTCCTGTGCTTTTTCGAATTACATACTTCTGCAGGTATGAAGGAAGAATACCGAGGATAGTCTTATAAATAAGAGTATGCCAATGATTGAGTCTGCGGGTGGACAGGGCAAACCATCCAACTTGAGCATACAAAGAGCAGTGGTGCGTGAGGGTTTTAAAATTAGTAACAAATCTCAGTGCTCCGTGGTAGACCGTGTCCAAAGACTGTAGGCATTTTAAAGATGCATTCACATATAAAACATCCCCATAGTCCAACACAGACATAAACGTTGCAACAACAAGTCTTTTTTTGGCTTCAAAAGAAAAACAAGATTTGTTTCTAAAGTAAAAACCTAATTTTATCTTTAGTTTTTTCACAAGTTGCTGAATATGAGATTGAAAAGAGAGAGAATCACCAATTATAATTCCCAGATATTTATATTGAGACACAGATTCAACCAAAGAGCCCTGCAAAGTGGTGATAGAAGGGAGGTCCGAGGGCTTTGATTTAGCTTTAGTGAACAGCATGAGCTTTGTCTTGTCAGCATTTAAAACAAGTTTTAAATCACACAGGTTTCGTTGCACAGTGTTAAAAGCAGTTTGGAGCTGACAGAGAGCCTGATTTGGAGTATATATTTGGGCAGAGCAATATATCACTGTGTCCTCAGCATGAAAGTGAAAACTTGCGTTCGCTGCTTTATGATCTAGACTATTAATATAAATAGTAAATAATAAAGATCCCAGAACCGATCCCTGTGGCACACCCTTGGATACATTAAGAGAGCTAGAAGTAATACCTTCTGCTTGCACACACTGGGATCTGCCTGATGGATAGTTTTGAAACCAACAGACAGCTTGATCAGACAAACCGATGCTACATAGTCTTTTTAACAATAAGGCATGATCCACAGTATTGAAAGCCTTTGATAAGTCAACAAAAAGGGCTGCACAGTGTTGCTTATTGTCTAAAAATTCAATAAAATCATTTACTACTTTTAAAGCAGCTGTTGACGTACTATATTTTTTCCTAAAACCAGATTGAAATTCAGATAAAATACTGTTAGTTGATAAAAAAAAGTCCATCAGTTGCTGGTTTACAATAGATTCCAGCACCTTACTTAAAACAGGCAGTTTGGAGATGGGCCTATAGTTGTTTAACACAGTGGGGTTCCCCCCTTTAAACAGTGGCAGAACAAAGGCAGATTTCCAAATAAGGGGAATTTCGTTTGTCTCCAGGGATAGATTAAAAAGATAAGTCAGAGGCAATGCAATAAGATCAGCGGCTAACTTTAGGAAGGCTCAAGGTTGTTGGGACCTACCGATTTTTTTGTGTCTAAACATCTCAGGGCCTTATGCACCTCTGAGAGTGTAACAGCGTCAAAAGTAAAGGATTGTCCCTCAAAAAACAACTAATATCAGAGCAAGCAGAGGAGCCTTGAGCTGTGTTTTGAGAGTTAAAACGTGAACCAGAGGCAATGAAATGCTCATTAAAACGACCAAGCATGTCGGCCATTTCATAAATGTGGATAGAGTCTTTGACAATGCATGGAGGTAGCTCAATAACATTTTTATTTCCAGTTATTGATTTAATGGTTTTCCGGAATTTCAACGGATTGTTTAGGTTATTTGAAGTTTCAGTAAGGAAATGATCAGCTTTGGCTTTTCTAATTGCAACTGTGCTTGCATTTCGCAGCTGCCTAAACAGCAACCAGTCTGATCCCAGACCAGTACTCCTGGCTTTAGACCATGCCACATTGCTCTCATGGAGTAAATTGGATAACTCTGACGTGAAGCATGCATTATCCCTGCCCTTTATTCTTCCTAAAAGGAGCGTGCTTGTTAACAATTTCAATAAAACCATCATAAAAGAATTTCCAGGCATTTTCAACATCAGGAATTACATTAATTTTCTCCCAGCCAACGAGAAACAGGTCATGAAAAAATGCTTGTTCCACAAAATGTTTCACGTCCCGCTTTATGATGACACGCGGTTTACTACTTTTTGTAACGTTAGCAAATATGCAGATGACACAAAGCTGGGTGACAATAGACAATAGGTGCAGGAGGAGGCCATTCAGCCCTTCGAGCCAGCACCGCCATTCAATGTGATCATGGTTGATCATCCCCAATCAGTACCCTGTTCCTGCCTTCTCCCCATATCCCCTGGCTCCGCTATTTTTAAGAGCCCAATGTGGCAGTGTGAATTGTGAGGAGGATGCTATGAGAATGCAGGGTGAATTGGACAGGTTGGGGGAGTGGGCAGATGTGAATCCCTCCGATCCCAGCGCACACAGATAGCCTGTAAACCTCTTCCTGGTTTTAGGGAGATGCCTCCAGGTCTCGGTCTGTCTCACCCTCTTCCGATCCCCAGACACCTCGAGCCGTGGACCCGCTGTTTCCACATCCAGGGTGATGGAGGCTGGGGGGAGAAGCAGAGAATCAGAGAGTCCTCGCGGGTCGGGGGGTGACTCGAGCAGTGCATTCCCTGGGACAGGGGAATGTATGAGTGTGCATGTGTGCGAGTGTGTGATAGTGTGTGTCTGATTGTGTGTACAGTGGCTTGTAAAAGTATTCATATCCCTTGAACTTTTCCACATTTTGTCACATTACAACCACAAATGTAAATGTATTTTATTGGGATTTTATGTGATAGACCAACACAAAGTGGTGCATAAGTGTGAAGTGGAAGGTAAATGATACATGGTTTTCAAATTATTTTTACAAATAAAAATCTGAAAAGTGTGGCGTGCAAAAGTATTCAGCCCCCTTTACTCTGATACCCCTAAATAAAATCCAGTGCAACCAATTGCCTTCAGAAGTCACCTAATTAGTAAATAGAGTCCACTTGTGTGTAATCTAATCTCAGTATAAATACAGCTGTTCTGTGAAGGCCTCAGAGGTTTGTTAGAGAACGTTGGGGAAGTCCAGGACAAGGGGTCACAATTTAAGGATTAGGGGGAAGTCTTTTAGGACCGAGATGAGAAAATCGTTTTTCACACAGAGAGTGGTGAATCTGTGGAATTCTCTGCCACAGATGGTAGTTGAGACCAGTTCGTTGGCCATATTTAAGAGGGAGTTGGATGTGGCCCTTGTGGCTGAAGGGATCAGGGGGTATGGAGAGAAGGGAGGTACAGGATACTGAGTTGGATGATCAGCCATGATCATATTGAATGGTGGTGCAGGCTCGAAGGGCCGAATGGCCTGCTCCTGCACCTAATTTCTATGTTTCTATTAGTGAACAAACAACTCACGGAGCACTGTTCAATCCATCATTCGAAAATGGAAAGAGTATGGCACAACTGCAAACCTACCAAGACATGGCCGTCCACCTAAACTGACAGGCCGGGCAAGGAGATAATTGATCAGAGAAGCAGCCAAGAGGCCCATGGTCACTCTGGAGGAGCTGCAGAGATCCACAGCTCAGGTGGGAGAATCTGTCCACAGGACAACTATTTGTCGTGCACTCCACAAATCGGGCCTTTATGGAAGAGTGGCAAGAAGAAAGCCATTGTTGAACAAAGCCATAAGAAGTCTTGTTTGCAGTTTGCCACAAGCCATGTGGGGGACACAGCAAACATGTGGAGGAAGGTGCTCTGGACTGATGAGACCAAAATTGAAGTTTTTGGCCTAAATGCAAAATGCCATGTGTGGCCGAAAACTAACACTGCACATCACCCTGAACACACCATCCCCACTGTGAAACATGGTGGTGGCAGCATCATGCTGTGGGGATGCTTTTCTTCAGCAGGGACAGGGAAGCTGGTCAGAGTTGATGGGAAGATGGATGGAGCCAAATACTGGGCAATCTTGGAAGGAATCATGTTAGAGTCTGCAAAAGACTTGAGACTGGGGCGGAGGTTCACCTTCCAGCAGGACAACGACCCTAAACATACAGCCAGAGCTACAATGGAATGGTTTAGATCAAAGCATATTCATGTGTTAGAATGGCCCAGTCAAAGTCTAGACCTAAATCCAATTGAGAATCTCTGGCAAGACTTGAAAATTGCTGTTCACAGACGCTCTCCATCCAATCTGACTGAGCTTGAGCTATTTTGCAAAGAAGAATGGGCAAAAATTTCAATCTCTAGATGTGCAAAGCTGGTAGAGACATACCCCAAAAGACTTGCAGCTGTAATTGCAGCGAAAGGTGGTTCTACAAAGTATTGACTCAGGGGGGCTGAATACTTTTGCATGTTACACTTTTCAGTTTTTTATTTGTAATAAAATTTGGAAACCATATATCATTTTCCTTCCACTTCACAATTATGCACCACTTCGTGTTGGTCTATCACATAAAATCCCAATAAAATACATTTACGTTTGTGGTTGTAACGTGACAAAATGTGGGAAAGTTCAAGGCGTATGAATACTTTTGCAAGCCACTGTATGTACGAGAGTACGTGTGTGTGAGTGTGTTAGTGTGATCGCGTGTGTTTAAGTATGTATGAGAGTGCGTGTGTGTGAGAATGTGTGAAAGTGTGTGTGTATGTATGTATGAGTGTGTGTGTGTGCGCGCGCGCGAGTGTGCATGTGTCAGTGTGTATGAGAGGGAGTGTATGTATTAGTGTGTGAGTGTGTGCCTGTCTGTGCATGTGTGGTTGTGTGTGTGTGATAGTATGGGTGTGTTAGAGTGTGCGAGTGTGTGCCTGTCAGTGTGTAAGAGTGTATGAGAGTATGTGTGTGTTAGAGTGTGCCTGTCTGTGTGTGTGTATAAGAGTGTATGAGAGTATGTGTGTGTATGTGTGTGTTGTGTGTGTGAGTGTGTGCCTGTCAGTGTGTACATACACACACACGTACATATATTTACCGGGCAAAACTTTTTTGCTCTCAGTGCGTGTATAAATTGGGCAGAGCAGCATCTGTATAGAGACAAAGGGGGGGGGGGGGTGGAGCTAGACAGGTGGGTTCAGGTGAGGGGGGGTGGAGCAAGACAGGTGGGTTCAGGTGAGGGGGGGTGGAGCAAGACAGGTGGGTTCAGGTGAGGGGGAGTGGAGCAAGACAGGTGGGTTCAGGTGAGGGGGGTGGAGCAAGACAGTGAGGGGGGGTGGTGGTTCAGGTGAGGGGGGTGCAAGACAGGTGGGTTCAGGTGAGGGGGGGTGGAGCAAGACAGGTTGGTTCAGGTGAGGGTAGGTGGTGGAGCAAGACAGGTGGGTTCAGGTGAGGGGGGTGGAGCAAGACAGGTGGGTTCAGGTGAGGGGGTGTGATTGGTCGAACGACCAGGTGGGGGGGAGAGAAGGGTGGAGACAGGAACCGAGGCTGGAGGTGATGTGCTGAAGACCTCTCCTGGACCCACAACACATCCTCGCTGATCAAGAAGGCTCACCAGCGTCTCTTCTTCCTGAGGAGACTTAAGAAGGTCCACCTGTCTCCCCAGATTCTGGTGAACTTCTACCGCTGCACCATCGAGAGCATCCTTACCAACTGCATCACAGTATGGTATGGTAACTGCTCTGTCGCCGACCGGAAAGCTCTGCAGAGGGTGGTGAAGATCGCCCAATGCATCACAGGCTCCTCACTCCCCTCCATTGAGTCTGTCCATAGTAATCGATGCCTGCGCAGGGCGCACAGCATCGCCAGGGACAGCTCACACCGCAACAATAGACTGTTTACCCTCCTCCCATCCGGAGATGTCTTTGATCACAAACATATAAGATGTTGGTGATGCCACATTTGGAGTGTTGTGTTCCGTTCTGGGCACCATGTTATAGGAAATATGTTGTCTGGCTGTAAAGGGTACAGATAAGGTAGACAAAAATGCTGGAGGAACTTAGCGGGTGAGACAGCATCTATGGAGCGAAGGAAATAGGCAACGTTTCAGGTACGTCGCCACCGAAACATCGCCTATTCCTTCGCTCCACAGATGCTGCCTCACCCGCTGAATTTCTCCAGTATTTTTGTCTACCTTTGATTTTTCCAGCATCTACAGTCCTTTCTTAAACAAGGGTACAGATAAGATTCACGAGGATGTTGGCTGGACTCGAGGGCCTGAGCTTTAGGGAGAGGGTGAGCAGGCTAGGACTTTATTCCCCGTAGCGCAGGAGGATGAGGGGTGATCCTATAGAGGTGTACAGTATCGTGAGAGGAATAGATCGGGTAAACGCACAGAGTCTCGTCCCCAGAGTAGGGGAATCAACAACCATAGGTTTAAAGGGGGAGGGGGGGGGGGGAGATTCAATAGGAACCTGAGAGGGAACTCTTTTACACAAAGGGTGATGGGATTATGGAACAAGCTGTGGGAAGAGGTCCTTGAGGCAGAAGTGTATAACATTATGACAGGAATAGAACGGTGGATAGTCTGAATCTTTTTCCCAGGGTGAAAATAATCAAAGACTCGAGGACCATAACTTTAAGGTAAGAGGGGCAAAGGTTAAAGGATTTGTGCAGGGAGTACCTGGGATGTGCCAGGGGTGGTGGTGCAGATGCGAATAGTGGCATTTTAGATAGACACCTGGATATACAGGGAATGGAGGGATATGGATTATGTTCAGGCAGATAAGAGCTGGTCTTCGCACCATGTTCTGCACAGACATTGTGGGCTGAATGGCCTGTTCTGTGCTGTACTGTTCTACGTTATATTGAACCATTCATGATCTGCGCTTTAGCCGACATAACACACACCAGATAGTTTTATTGAATTATACATCAGCCTGTACTTACCATAATATCATTCCACATCCTCGTATCCTGCACAAAACAGAAATATTTCACATTTTTACTGCAACTAAAATTGGAAATAAAATAATGACAGCGGGAGCACGGAACAGAGAGGGGGGCACAGTGACGCAGCTCTTCACAGCTCCAGGGACCTGGGTTCAATCCTGAATTTGAACAGCTAGATACCAAATTGTACAGCAGAACCAAGAAGGTAATAATCTCTGGAATGCTACTTGAGCCGAGAGCAAATTGGCATAGAGTTGAGATGATTAGAGAGTTGAACGCGTGGATCAAAGTCTGATGTGGAAGGTGGATTTGAATCTGTGGGACATTGGCCCTAGTATTGGGGAAGGAGGGAACTGTTCCGACAGGACGAACTCCAGTTGAACCCGGCTGGGACCAGACTCCAGTTGAACCCGGCTGGGACCAGACTCCACTTGAACCCGGCTGGGACCAGACTCCACCCGGCTGGGACCAGACTCCACTTGAACCCGGCTGGGACCAGACTCCAGTTGAACCCGGCTGGGACCAGACTCCACTTGAACCCGGCTGGGACCAGACTCCACTTGAACCCGGCTGGGACCAGACTCCTGGCAAACTGTATACATCACTACATGATTTCTGTTATACAAGAGCAATAATACCCATTGTAGAATAAATGCCCTCGAGCTGGATTTTGATCACAAGTTACTACATTAGTCACATGCAATATGAACATGCAGCATTTTATAAAATAATCTGTCCTGACAATATTGGTACTCAAAGAGATTAGCCAGTGGCCAATCTAATGAACAGTGTACAGTTTCATTATGTACAGGCATAATAGTATTCAGCTGCTCCATAAAGATTTCCCAATATGTACACTTACTGAATAAGCAAAGCTTATATTTTTAAACTAATGGTATCTTACAGCCTTTTTATGTCCTTTCAGTTTCAATTAAACAGGAAAAGCTCTCATTCACCACACATCCAAGATAATGAAGTCAACAGTGAAAATAAAATAATCCACTCCTAAAGCAATTACTGAGAATGTTTCATAAAGAGGAGACATTTACAAATTCAACATTTTTTTTTTCATCGTAAATCGATTTGTAGCTACAATCTCACTACGGCAGTTGTACAGGGCCCCAGTGATACCACACCTGGAGTATTGTGTGCAATTTTGGTCTCCAAATTTGAGGAAGGACATTCTTGCTATTGAGGGAGTGCAGCGTAGGTTCACCAGGATAATTCCCGGGATGGCGGGACTGTCATATGTTGATAGAATGGAGCGGCTGGGCTTGTATACTCTGGAATTTAGACGGATGAGATAGAATCTTATTGACATCTTAGATTATTAAGGGATTGGACACGCTAGAGGCAGGAAACATGTTCACTTGTTGGGGGAGTCCCGACCAGGGGCCACAGTTTAAGAAAAAGGGTTAGGCCATTTAGAACAGAGACAAGGAAAAACTTTTTCACCCAGAGAGTTGTGAATCTGTGGAATTCTACGCCGCAGGCAGTGGTGGCCAATTTTCCGGATGCTTTTAATAGTAAGATTAAATGAGAACTTACCAGTTCGAAGTTTGATCGTTATTTTATGAGGAGTAATGATGAGGGATTACGTGAAGAAGGCCCGCCTGGCGCTGGAACGGCATACTTCAAAGCAGCGGCATGAAAAACACAGAACATAAAATAGCCGAAGTAACATAGTAAGGCTCATCATAGACTTAGAACTACAGATGATCATTTACTTTATGAGGGTGGGGAGTGGAGGGCACGTAATCCCTCATCGTTACTCCTCATAAAATAACGATCAAACTTCGAACTGGTAAGTTCTCGTTTAATCTTACTATTTTACTTCGGAGTCACGTGAGTGACTACGTGAAGAGTTTGAAGCTTTCTGTGTTTTTCGTGTCATAGAATTTATTCCATACGACAGTACGGCTCATTTAACACAATAACGAGCGAATAACACATTTTTCCCCAAACATTGCCTCAAGTTATGTGATAAATTATTTCACATTATAAAAAATGAAAGTAATGCCCTTTCCATTGAAAGGCAAGTTTATCACAAATACCAATTGATATATATTTTGATGGCATGACTAAGCAACAATTATAGAGAACCGAACATTGCGTGTCCAAATCTGACACCATGACTGGTTCCTTTTTACTTTAACAGTAATCTACAGCCTCCTGCGGCCTTGCATCTTTGCTCGAGTGGCTCATCCCGTGCCATTCCTGTGAATGTATTTACCTCATTAACAGAGTGATTTTCCACCTTTCAGTGTCTAGTTCCTACTGAATGTATCCAATTTCTAACCATCTAGAAATACATTCCTCTATAACCATCAATTTCTACTGAACCCAGTGTGGTTTTTGTGTGTAATAAGCAGTCTTATTGCCACAGAGACTCTTACCTACTGCAACATATTTCATCAATGTTCACACACACACACACACACACAACTTAAAGCCGGCAGGATATGCTTATAGGTTTACCTTGGTTTCAGCTCTTCTTGTTGTGCTTTGTTTGGTAGATTCATAAACATATATGATAATGCAATCTGTATCCACATACAATTATAACGTAACATTTGCAATGTTTGCACTCTTATATTGATACTAAAGTCATCAGCATTATTATTTTCAATATTTACGTTTTTTGAATCATAGAGTTAGAGTCCATTTCTTAAGGCAATTCAAGATTATTTATCTCCTGCCTTTATATTTTTACAATTTTGGACAGATTATATATATACACATATATATACACATATATATATCATATATATATATATATCACATATATATATATATATATATATATGTGTGTGTGTGTGTGTGTGTGTGTGTGTGTGTGTGTGTGTGTATATATATATATATATATATTATATATATATATATATATATATATATATATATATATACATACATATATATATACACACACACACACATATATATATTATATTTATTATTATTACCCATATCAGACATCTGAGCTATGCTTTTTACAAAATTGTATTCCCTTCGTTTTGAGTGCCAGCAGGGTTAACAGCGGAATATTTTCTTTATATCCCTTTCTTGCGAACGCCTATGGACTTTACGTGTTAAAACAGCGGTGAATATAGCCTTATATTCCCTGGTCTCACATCCGGGAACTTGGCAATGTGACGCTGCGTGGGAAATTTAGAATTTGTTCTCGACAAAACAAGCAAAATGGCAGCCTCCTGCGAGAAGAGGTTCGCGACTTTTTTGACGAACAGAGATTTTCCTCTAGATGTCTGATAATGGGTAATAATAAACAATATTGACTGTCTTCTTTCGGGGGATACGACATATATTGCCAGAAGTAGATTCATATTGCGGCGAGAGCAAAATGGCAGCCTCCTGCGAGAAGAGGTTCGCGACTTTTGACGAACAGAGATTTTTCCTCAAACGCGACTTTTGACGAACAGAGATTTTCCTCTAGATGTCTGATAATGGGTAATAATAACAATATTGACTGTCCTCTTTCGGGTCTGTATGTAATCAGATTAATCGTAAATAATCCATATTAACGAGAATATGTTTTTCCTCCCAAATTTGTTGTCTTCCGATACCATTGTCTCTTCTTTAGAGATAAACAGGTGGACTAAAATTTAAAACATCCCACATCTGTTTACTCAGATAATCCCATGATTGTTATTTGACTTATCTTGTGACCCACAAGAAACATTTGAAAGGTAAGTGATTTAATCTGTATACAACCAGATTAATCGTAAGTAATCCAAATAATGACAATATGTTTTTCTCCCAAATTTGTTGTCTCCAATACCATTGTTAACATATGCCACAGCCGTGGTATTGTTCATCTTGATACGACATGGACAGTTCCATAATAAAACAATCGATCTTTAATCCATAACTCCTTATACTTCAACATTAATACGAATGTTTGGAAAATTTCTTAGGACAAACCATTTATGTTCACCTGGTATTATTGTCTGCAGTCCGAACAAGAGACATATCAATTATTGTTATAAGAATAGATAATACTCTTATCTTTACCCAAACATTCACAGAAGCTGTACATCATCTGTAACACTTGCTTCAGTTTGCAACAACTGTTAATCTTATAGTTGAAGCAGCTTGTGAACCCTTTTTTACATTACTTTAATAATGATAACGTATCATTTGATATTTTGCATAAGCCTCTTCACAAGGCATACATATTCTTATAAGCTTCTGTATTCCTTCTTTTGGAACTTTATTTATTTTTTCCCTAACCTAATAGAGGGACAAAGTATGTCAACAACAATTAGACATATTTGTATCATGGAACAATTTTCCCTCTCTTATGGTGCTTGAATTACTTCTAAATTCAGAATAGTAATTTATGAGTATTTTACTAATGCCTAAGCATATGCTTTATGTAATGGGTCAGGTTTATGCTTTATGGGTCAGGTCCATACCTTCCACCAGGTTTGCAATT
Organism: Okamejei kenojei; assembly: GCA_035221665.1. NCBI lineage: Eukaryota > Metazoa > Chordata > Chondrichthyes > Rajiformes > Rajidae > Okamejei > Okamejei kenojei. The sequence continues at coordinate 34,054,827 of CM069160.1, forward strand.
GCAGCACTAATTTGCAGCTGCTGTTATCTCTTCCAATTTAAATGTAATCGAGATAACCCATGACCATGACCTCATTAGTGCAAGTGCTGATCTTTTATCAGTATAATTGTTCCTTCAGTGTTCGGTTTAACAGCCTTGAACTGATTTGATTGTTTGGACAATGTTTTAACTTGCACAGCTTGACCCACTTTATTTTCAAGCACCTGTAATATTGATTAACACTTTGTTAATCACAACAGTTTTTCCATGTTCTAGATGTTTCCATTTTCTTACACTGTGAAAGTGTATATATAATGATGTTTTGTATGGTTTATACCATGAAATCTTTACACTGAGGTAATTTTTATAATATACAAGTACGTTACCCCTTCTTATTAAAATTACTTTTGAGTGCAAACCTGAAATCAACTTTTAAATTTTTCTTATATAGGTGAACCAATCCTTCCTTGTTTATATTAATTAACAATCATAATACACCTGTAATCCCCCATAATTGGAGATTTCATGAACTTATTTTGTAACCAGATGTTTGCACCTCTTCAACGTACTTCAAGCCTTCTTTTCCCAATTATATAGGTTTGGATAAGGCTATGTTTGGATTATACCACTTCTGCCTTTGTTTTGATCCATTAACAAATCTTTCATTGGATCATAGTTTTTTCCCCGCAAGTTAAAAGATCTTTATCTTTGTTTTGATCCATTATCAAATCTTTCATTGGATCATAGTTTTTCTCCCCAAAGATCAGTAGTCTGTTCTTTTGTAATTAATATCTTTGATTTATCATAAGGCAGGTTTATTCCATAATAATCAGGAGTTTAATATATCCTGATTTGTATTGATCTTGCGAACCTATAGTGCAGATTTGGTAAATTATATATATTTCTTCCCATTAAGCTCCACAACTGATGGCAATTTATTTTATTTTGAAAGTATTACTTATTTGCCACCATTTTGAAATACTTTGAAATTGTATTTCTTATATCTCATATTATTTGAGACATGGATATTATAAACGGATTTACCGTTGATATTTTAATAAAAACATAAAAGTTTTATCGTATTCTTGAAGTTGGTGAGATACCATATAATTAATGTTGGCAGCTAGGTTTTCTTCCATAGCCTCACCACTTCCTTTAGATATAGCAAAATCTTTTGCTATCTCAGGCACATCTGGCCTCACTTTTTTATTTGTGGTGTGCATTCATAATTCACATCACCACTTGCAGGGTCTGTCTTTTGCAGCCCTGATCCACTTGGAATTATATCCAAAGAGACTTCCTCCACCCTAATCCAGGGTCCAGAGTTTCAATTCTCAATTTGGTACATAGCCATATTTTGTATATTCAAGCCCCTCGGGTCTTTTTTGGGGAACTGTTTGGGTTACTGTGACCCTTGTCTCTTTTTATATTTTTGGGAGTACTTTCTCCATATCGCAAAATTTATTAACTTTTTAAATTACAAGCCTTTCAGACTTTTAAAATTTCCTGCCAAAGATTGTGGAGCATTATTACCTCTCTACCGTATTTTTAACGGTACCAGGTATCGGAACCGGACCCGTAATTAATCTCTCGTCCCGATCGCTGGGTATTCCCCTGGGACGTTCTTTTTCAAAACTCCGTTGTTTTTAACAGAGTATTTCTGTTCAATTTAAACTTTTTACTTTGTTTTTAAAAACTTTTAAAATCCTGGGTCAATCCCCCAGGCACGGAGTTTTGCAGACCTTCCTAAAAAAAATTTTTCAACTGCACTTACCTGCCGGTTCCGTACCTACCGCTGTCGAGGGAGTGTTCTGTGCAGCTCCTGCTTCTGCCGTCAGCGTCGACGTAATGCCGTTCCAGCGCCAGGCGGGCTTCTTCACGTAGTCACTCACGTGATCTCGAAGTAAAATAGAGAGTTAGATAAAGCTCTTAAAGATACTGGAGTCAGGGGGATATGGTGAGAAGGGCAGGAAACAGTTGGGGTACTGATTGTGGATGATCAGCTATGATCACAGTGAATGGCGGTCGAACACGCTGGCTCAAAGGGCAGAATGGCCTCCTCCTGCACCTATTGTCAACTATTGTCTATAACTAGGGCTGTAGATAGAGCTTCAACTAAATAGTTGGGAGAGGAGGGAACAAATTGGAAGTGTAAGGGTGGAGTTAAATAGGTAAGATAATTTTGTTCCACATCCTCGTATCCTGCACAAAACAGAAATGTTTCACATTTTCACTGCAACCAAATGGAAATAAAATAATGACAGCGGGGAGGCAAGGAACAAAGAGAGGGGGGCACAGTGACGCAGCTCTTCACAGCTACAGGGACCTGGGTTCAATCCTGAATTTGAACAACTGGTTACGAAAACTAGGGCTGTAGATAAAGCTTCAAACTAATAGTGGGGAGCGGGTAGAGTAACAAATGGAAGTAGGAAGGATGAAGATGTGAGGGTGGAGTTAAAGGCAAAGATAGTGCAGAAAAGCTACAGGGGGTGGGGGTGAACGTTTCCGAGAAGTAACAGGACGGAAAGTTAAAGTGATAGAAGGGAATAAGAGAGTAAGGTCAGGTTAAAATCGGGACTAGCGTGAGAGGAGGGAGGTGAATACAGAATTAAAGGTGTTGTATTTGAATGTGTGCAGTTAAGAAAATAAAGTGGATGAGCTTTGTAGCACAGTTACAGATTGGTAGGCATGATGTTGTGGGAATTACAGAGATGTGGCTGCAAGAGGATCGGAGCTGGGAGTTGAATATTCAGGGTTATACGTCCTATCGGAAAGTCAGGAAGGTGGGGCAGAGCGGGTGAGGCAGCTCTGTTGGTAAGGAATGAAATTCAGTCCCTTGCGAGGGTGGGGTGGCATGGGAACAGTCGATGTAGCGTCATTGTGGAGAGAGCTGAGAAATTATGCGGGTAAAAGTCTCTAATGGGAGTTCTCTACTGGCCCCCAAACATTAACCAGGATAATGGGTACAGGTTACATCAGATATACAATTGGCATGTAAGAAAGGCAATTACTACGGTGGTGATGGGATTTCAATATGCAAGAAGGTTTGGTACTGGACCCCAAGAAAGGGAATTTCTAGAAATGCTCAGAGATGGATTCTTAGAGCATCTTGTGGTGGAGCCCACCAGCAAAAAAATGAAACTCTGGATTTAGTGTTGTGTAATGAACCGGATTTGGACAAGGGAACTCGAAGGTTAAAGGAACCACTAGGGGGTAGCGACCACAATATGATAAGATTCAACCTGCAATTTGAGAGGAGGAAGGTGAAACCAGACGGAGCTGTGTCGGTATTACAGTTGTGCAATGGACTATGGGAGGCATGAGGGAGGAGATGGCAAAAGTGGACATGGAAAATTGAACCTAGCTGGAATTTCTGGGCAATAATCTGGAAAATGCAGGATATTTTCATTCCAAGAAAGAAAGTTTTGAGGGGAGAATGAGGCGACTGTGGCTGAGAAGGAAGTCATCAAGGACTGTATAAAACTAAAAGAGAAGGCGTATAACATTGTAAAGATTAGTGGGAAGCCAAAGGGTTGGGAAGCTTTTTTTAAAGAAACAGAAGGTAACTAAAAAGGCAATAAGGCGAGGAAAGATGAAATCTGAAGGTAAGCTAGCTTGGTAATATCAAAAAATGATAGCAAGAGTTTCTACAGTTATACAAACAGTAAGAAAGATGTAGAGTGGATGTTGGACAGCTGGAAAACGATGCAGGAGAAAGTGATAATGGAGAAAACAGAAATGGCCATAAGAGTTAAAGAACTTTTTTGCAACAGGTCTTCACAGTGGAAGAAATCAGCAACGTGCCTGAAATGCAAGAGAGTCAGGGGGTGGAAGTTAGTGGAGTGGGCTGTTACTAAGGAGAAGGTGCTTGGGAAGCTGAAAGGGCTGAAGGTGGATAAGTCACCTGGACTGAATAGACTGTACCCCAGGGTTCTGCACGAGGTGGCTTTAGAGATTGTGGAGGCATTAATACATAGATAGATTACATAGCATCTGTGATATTCAAGTATCACTAGAGTCAGGACGGGTTCCAGATGATTGGAAATTTGCCATATATTACCCCGCTGCACAAGAAGGGAGCAAAGCAGAATATTGGAACACCACAGGCCGGTTAGTCAGACTTCGATGGTTGATAAGATTTTAGAGTCCATTATAAAGGCTGAGTTTACGGAGAGAACCTGGTTCATGATGAAATAGGTCGAAGTCAGCACTGTTTTGTGAAGGGGTGGTCTGCCTCACGATCTGCAGGAATACTTTGCAGAAGTAACAGTAGCACAGACAAAGGACAGTTAGTGGATGTTGTTTATCTATATTTTCAGAAAGCCTTTGATAAGATGCCACCACGTGAGGCTGCTCAGGAAGATGAGAGCCCATGGTATCAAAGGGCAGATATCAGCATGGATAGCAGGTTGGCTGGATGGCAGAAGGCAAAGATGTGGCAATTAAAGGGGGTTATTTCTGGTTGGCTGCCAGTGACTAGTGGATTTTCTGTGGGGGTCGGTACTGGGACCGCTACTCTTCACGTTGTGTATTACTGATTTGGATGAGGGGATGGAAGGCTTTGTGGCCAAGTTTGCGGATGATACGAAAATAGGTGGAGGGGCAGGAAGTGTGGAGAAAGCAGGGACTGCAGAAGGACTTGGACAGGGTTGGGAGAGTGGGAAGAGAGTGGCAGATGGGAATACAGCGCAGCAAAGTGTGGATCCATGCATTTTGGTGGCTGCAATAAACCACGTAGACTATTTTCTAAATGGAAAGAGAATCCAGAAATCGGAGGTGAAAAGCGATTTGGGAATGCTGGTGCAGGATTCCCTGAACGTTACTCTGCAAGTTTCAATCGGTAGTTCAAAGAAAGCAAACTCAATGCTAGCATTTATTTGAAGAGGGCTAGAACACAAAATTAGGGATGTAATGCTGTAGGATCTATAAGGTATGGTCAGGCTGCATTTGGAGTATTGTGAACAATTTTGGGCACCATATCTGAGGAAGGATGTGTTGGCTCTGGGGAGCGGTCGAGATGAATTTACAAGAATGAACCAGGAAAGAGTGGTTCAACATACGATGAGCATTTGTCAGCACTGGCTTGTACTCGCTGGTGGAAGTTTAGATGAATGATGGGGGACTTCATTGAAGCTTACAGAATAGCAAAAGCCTTGGATAGAGTGGATGTGGAGAGGATGCTTCCACTAGTGGGAGAGTCGAGGACTAGAGGTCATAACCTCAGAATTAAAGGACATTCCTTTATGAAGGAGATGAGGAAGGAATTTCTTTAGTCAGAGGGTGTGGTGTGAATCTGTGGAATTATTTGCCACAGACGGCGGTGGAGGTGAAGTCAATGGATATTTCTAAGGCAGAGATAGACAGATTCTTGATTAGTACAGGTATCAGGGGTTATGAGGAAGGCAGGAGGAGATGGGGAGAGAGTAGGTCAGCCATGATTGACTGGCGGAGTTAGATTTGTGGGCCGAATGGGCCCTAAATTCTGCTCCTGTCACCATTGACCATTACGACCTTAAGACCTGACCTTGGAGAGACTTGTGGGGTGTGCACATACTCCCTGTGAGTCTGTGGGTTTTCATGAGGGTGCTGTGTGTGTCCCCCCCACCCCCACCCCCACACACATCCCAAAGGACCCGGCGTTTGCTTATCTTTTACTCACCCGGAACAGAAACGGAGCAGATTGTCAGCCACTTGTCTGTATTCCATGTCCAGAAGATAGGATAAAGTTTCATTCTCCGTGAATTTATTTCCCAGTGAAGTTTGTGTGGAGAATGTGGGACTTGGTGTCCGCATCGTTCGTAAAATGAAACTGTCCCGGACTCGTAACTGAGATAAACTCCCACCCTCCCGGGGGACGGGATGGGGCGGGGAGATGGGGATAGAGGGGAGGTGACTGCAATCAAACTTATCATCACACCGGCCCGATGCTCAAGACTCAGTCTCCGGGGTCTGTTGTGACATCTCGCTTCCTCTCCCAGACTCTGGCGTGCGGACTCCCAGACTCCAGCTCCGGACTCTCCGCCACCTCCACTTCCCAGTAATGTCTCCCCGATGTGAATCCCTCCGATCCCCAGCACACACCGACAGTTTGTAAACCTCTTCCCGATGTCAGGGAGACTCCTCTGTGTCCGGGTAAATCTCACCCTCTTCCGATTTTCCTCAGACACCTCGAGCCGTGGATGCACTGTTTCCCACAGTCCAGGGTGACGGAGACTGGGGGGGGAGAAGCAGAGAATCAGAGAATCCCCGGGGGTCAGGGGGGACTCGGGCAGCATGGCCCCGGGACTGGGGGGAGAGGCTGCTCAGCCTCAGGCACAGGCGGGTGGACACTGGACGATATCCCGGCGTTTTCCCACCCACCAACATCCCATGGACAAAAACATGTTTCCCTGCTTTTCCTAATTGGGGTGGAAGTGGATGGGAAGCGGGTGAACTGTAAATAAAAACAAAACTGCTGGAGGAAGACCGCGGGTCACCACTGCCCCGTGGTGAATCCAATATTGTATTATTAAAACCAACTGTTTAATGACAACACTTTACAGTAGGATCTAAAAGTGTCACCTTTTTCTGTTACTGTCGGGTAGTCACGGTCCTCTAGTCGTCGGGGTGTGGGGGATTGGGAGGGGGGCCTCACACAAATGAAATAGCTTAGGGGCCTCTCTTCATCTAAATCCGGCCCTGTCTGTGAGTATGTGTGTGTGAGCGTGTTAGAGAGAGTGTTGTGGTAAAAGATTGTGACGTGTGTGAGTGTTAGAGTGTGAATGTGTGTTAGCGTGTGTGTGTGTGTGAGTGAGAGTGTGTCAGAGTTATGTGAGTGTATATATAAATGTGTTTGTGTGTCCCATATAAATATATACCAGGCAAAGCTCGTATGCTCACTCATGTGCGTGTACATATTGGGCAGAGGTGAGGAGAAACTGGTGGAGCAAGACAGGTGGTGGGTTCAGGTGAGGGGGTGGGGGTGATTGGTAGAATGACCAGGTGGGGGAGAGAAGGGTGGAAGACTGGAACGGGTGGAGGTGATGTGCTGAAGACAAAGGGATGAGAAGGATGGATTCTGATAAGAATTGAGGTGTGGTGGGAAAACGTAGAACCAGAGGGAGGTTGGAGCGCATGGGATCTAAGAAGAGGGTAAAAGCTATTTGGATAGGAACATTGGCTTCATGGAGGAAGCAGAGGGTGATGAGGGAAGGTTGGTTTCCGGACTGGAGGGGGCCCCCCCTCTGTGACTAGTGGTGTGCCTCACGGGTTTCTGTGCTTATTTCAATGATATGGGTGGAATAGTAAGATTAAATGAGAACTTACCAGTTTGAGTTTGATCTTGAATTTTATGAGGAGTTACGTCGGTGATTAGTGAAGAAACCCACCAGTGCGCATGCGCATCAATCTTCAAAGCATAGGGGTATTGAATTCACAGATGACAAAATCGAAGTAAAACGTTAGTAAGATTAGCAAACCTGAGAACTACAGATGACTTTATTGAGTGAGGGTTGGACGGGACGGCACGTAAATCCTCATAAAATCAAGATCAAACTTCAAACTGGTAAGTTCTCGGTTTAATCTTACTATTTTATTTCGGGAGTCACGCGAGTGATTCCGTGAAGGGTTCAATGCCTTGTGTTTTCATGCCGCATCCAAATCTCGGGGTCGTTCCACTCACTGCATTCGATTGACTCAAGATGAGTGAAATAATCAATAAATGCATTAAAGCATGAAGCCTTATCTTAATAGGACAACCCTAGCCATATTCCCAAACTTGCTTGGAAATGCTTAGAGTATAGATGTTGTTATCCTTTGTGTGTTGTACAAACAAGTTGTTAAACTTGTGAGTGGTCCACTTACCCATGTTTCGGTTAGTGCCAGAACCACCTTGTTGAGTAGGTTTGGTAGGGGTGCGTGGAAGTTCTGCCCAGCTGTCATGCTGCACCAGCACCACGTGACAGGCGTACTGCTGATGAGCGCTGGGTTGCGTTCTGAAACGATTGAACCTTTGCCCGCCGCCTTAATTGATCGTTTTGCCAGGTTTTTTGCCGCTGCTTGAATAGGATACTTACCTGAATACCAGATTCGGCGGTGCTCTCACATCCCCCTTTTTTCACTGTTCACTGCCGGCAAATATGTGCTCCGGTATGTTATTCCATCGACATCTTTAGAGCCTGGAGTCAGTTACATCCTTGACCTTTTGCCCTCTCCTCCTCAGAGAGGGTGATTTGTAGGTAGCCCTAACAGGCGCTACCGCAGGCCGCAGGATACCTGCGGCTGACATGGCCCCATAGGACTGTACCAGGATGGGAACATTCTGCTGGGATGGCAACTTTGTTGTCAGGAAAGGGTACCTCTGGGACACGTGCCCTTCATCCCTTGGGGTCTGCCCCACGGCCATACCTGGGACTCAGCGTTCAGCAGGATACTGGACCCAGTCCTGGTCTCCGCTCCAAGAGGGAGACATGAAGCAGCCCTGTAACTGCTCCCGCTGTGCTGGTGCAGCATGAAGATGGAAACATCTGGCTCAACGTCACCATCAGAGTCGGGGTCAGAACTAAGGTGACCATGGCACGGCTCATCATAATAATATTATAATATAATAATAATATTTTTATTGGTTCATTTACACATAAGTTGCAACGAGATTTGGTTTGCAACTTCCATCCGATTTCATTAACTTAATCGAAATTACAAATTAGTTTTAAATATCCTGAGAACAAGTTTGTAAAACGAACATTAGACCAGTAAAATCAACACAGACTAAAGTGCGAGGCCGGCGGAGATTCCATGGGGGGTGGGGTTATACTCGAGCAGGGCCGGTTCGAACTGCTATAGCTCTGGGAATGAAGCTGTTCTGAGTCTGGTGGTTGCGGGGGCTTGTAACGTCTGCCGGAAGGAGTTAGTAGTTCGAAAACAGTCCATTACAAGGGTGTGAGGAGTCTTTATGGATGCTGACATGCCTTCCTGAGGCATGTGTGTGGTTGTGCCTCCAAGGTGGTTAGCGGTTGTTCCCATATTCTTCTTGTGCTCTGTGGACGAGCGCTGTAGAGCTTCCTCTTCCGCCTCCGTGCAGCTGGAGATTACCACACAGAGATGCCATACGTTAGTATGCTCTCTTGTGGTGCAGCGGTTAGAAGGTCGTCCTGAGCATGTGTGGGGCAGACCAGTTCCTTTTTCAATGTTCTTAGGAAGAAGAGCAGTTTTTGCTGTGCCTTTTTGACCCAGCGCAGCGGTGTTGGTGGACTCATGTGAGGTCCTCTGAGATGTGGTGTGCCCAGAAACTTAAAAGATGGACCACCTCTCTCCACACTGTCTCGTAGTAGATGGAGATTGGGGCATATGTTCCCCTTCTGTGACTCTGAAGTAGATTAATCAGCTCCTTTGTTTGGATGTGTTTAGCAAACAAGTTGTTCGTGAGCACCAGTACGCCAGGTTTCTACACCTCCGTTCTATAGTTTGTTTCATCACCGTTGGTGATCAGCGTATCAACGTTATGTCGTTGCAACTTGACATTGGTGTTGTTGTCAAATGCATAGGGTCACACTGTCGTGGGTGAAAGAGGGAAGTAGAGCATGGGGCCTCAGTTACACCGCCTGTGGTGTGCCGGTGTCAGGGTGATAGTGGAGGACAGGTGCGGCCCTTAGTTCTCACTGCCTGCGGTCGCTCCGTCAGAAGAAGAAAACTTCAGGATCCAAATCGCATAACAGTGCAGCTGAGGCCTAGTTGGTGGAGTTTGGTGGTGGCTTTGGTGGGTGAATGACCGTATACTGAAGGCAGAGCTATAGTCAATGAAGAGCATCCTCACATAGGTACCCTGTCTTTCAAGGTGGGTCAGGAACAGTGTGAAGGCCACAGAGATGGCATCTTCTGTGGATCTATTTGACCTCTGTATGCAAATTGATGAGAGTCCAATGATGCAGGGATGTGGATTTGATATGGGAGCAGGACCAGCTTTCAAAGCATTCATTGTATTTGTGTTAGGGGCAACGGGCGGTAGTTCATTCAGGTGGTGACTTTAGACTTTTTCGGCACGGCCACTAGGTAGCTGTCTTCAGGCACTTGGGAGATCATTGCAGAGATAGTTTAGAGACAGGTTGAAGATCCTCGTAAAAACCCCCGCCAGCTGTTACAGCCACAGGTCCTTCCAGTACCTACCTGGACTCCATTCAGGTCTGCTAGCCTTGCGTGGAATGTACTACACAGATCGCACTGTACCTCCTGGGTGTCGTGTTAATGCCATTGTCCCTCCACCCTAGCCGGGGTTGCTCCTCTCCTGGTGTGTTGCCTGTTTCGAAGCTGGCAAAGAAGTTGTTTTAAGTTCATTGGCCAGTGTTGTGATATCACTGTGGGGGCGACTGGGTGCTTATTGTAGTCAGTGATGTACCTGACACCCTTGCCACGTGATTCTGGTGTCCGCGGTGTTGAAGTGGTTTCCCACCTTTGCCCGGTGGATGTCTTTGGCCTTTTATGCCTTTGTTCAGGTTTGACTGGCAGCACTGTAGGCAGAAGAAAGTATCCCTGGATTTAAAGGGCAATGTTGCGATGCCCTGAGCAGGTTTCTGAACCTCCTTGTTCATCCACGGTTTGCGGTTTGGGAACATCTTTATTTCCTTGTCACTGTGACAGTTCTCCACACAGCAGTTGATGTGGGAGGAGCACAGTGGTTTGTGTACTCCTCCAGTTAACCTCTGTACCACTGGTAGCCCTGTTGTGCAAACAGGTCCCAGTCGGTGCGATCAAAGCGAGTCCGGAGTTGCAGGGTGGCGTCCTCAGGCCATATTTGACCGTCTTTGTTGCAGGTTTGGTCTTGCGGATGAGTGGGGTTTATATGCAGGCAGTAGAAACAGTGAGGGGTGATCGGATTGTCCAGGGTGGGCAGGGTGAGGGGCTCGTAGGTGTCCTTGATTTTGGTATTGCTACGCTTTATCCAGTGTGTTTGAGCCCAGGTAGGGCACTGCACACCTGCACATGCTGGTGGAATTTGTGCGAGTGCAGCTCGTAGGGGTTCACATGGTTAAGTCCCCGGCAACAATGTGGCCACCGTAGGGTGTGAGCATCCTGTGCTTGCTGATGGTGAGGATGCAGCTCGTGCTAGCGACTAGGTTAGCATTAGCCTGTGGGGTGGGATGTATATGGCATGATGATAAACCACAGTAAACACCCGAGGCAGGTAAAATGGCCTACATTTAAGCAGTAGGTATTCAGGTCTGGGGAACAGTAAGCTCTCTGCGTGCCAGTGTGGTTGGTGCACAGTCCTTGATGATTTACAGATGCAGAAAGCCCGCCACCCTTGCTCTTACGGATGTCCTTTGTTCAATCAACACTGATGCAGGTGGTTAGGCTACAGCCCCGTCGGGAACAAGCGCGGCTGAGCCAGGTCTCTGAGAAGAATCAGCACACAGCAGTCTTTCAGGGATCGCTGGGGTGAGGATCCAGAGCCTCACCTCATCCAGCTTGTTGGTGAGTGGACCGGACATTCGTGAGAGACACTTGGTAGCAATGGTCTTTGTGGGGCCCTCCTTAGGCCTGTCCTGCACCCCCGCTCGCCTTCCACGTTTTGCTTTCTTCCCGGGCATTCTCCGTCTCCTACCCTGGGGTTGGTTGATCCAGGAGGCTGTTGTGCAAGCTTCCATCAGGATTTTGGTGAGGGTACAGTAGGACTCACCAGCCAGGTTCTCGCTTCCAAGTTCCGATGTTGAAGCAGTTCAAATGGCTCAAGTACGACCCTGTCGGGAATCGCAGTGCGCGGGGTTACTAGATATCCCCGTCCTGGAGATGAGTACTTACTTTTTTGTGTTTTCTGGGAATACTATCTCTCTATG
>CM069160.1:34067112-34106517 GCA_035221665.1 Okamejei kenojei
CCCATAGAGAGATAGTATGCGTGTGGGTTACAATTCATACATCTACAAACTGGTGGGGGAAGTGGTTAGCATGGACATCGTCACTATCAATTAAGGTGTAAATACACATCAATCCCCTACATCCTTCCTCTACAAAAAAAAACAGTGAGCTGACAGGGCGAGACCACCGTGTCATGCGCTAGGGTTAAATGCAAACAGTAGGCACGGCAATACAAGGAAACACACGTAATCGCCGTAACGGACCGGCGGCCTACCAGCGACCAGAACCGGGTCCAAACCTCGCCATTACCTCCTTCCTCACGTGAAACTAGGCGTGGACGACACCGGGGCATAGTGGGGGTGCTACGGACAGTGGAGAACCCCTGTGGCGATGAGGGCATCGTGGGGGATGGCGAAGACAGAAGGCGAGCGAGGAAGCCGGAGAAAGCGGGACCGCACCGGTGAACGGACAAGAGAAGGACGAGGAGGACCCCAAGAACGGACAACGGCACTAGCGCCGCGAAAGTGGCCAGCGGGGGGGGGGGTGGGGGGTGGGGGGGGGTCATACGGAGCCCGCCGGAGGGAGGGAGAAGCTTGTTCACGAGCCGGATATGCTGGCGGGACCGCGGTACAAACCCTGCCGTCGTGGTTGACAAGGTACAAACGAGGGGAGCACGGCAGAACCAACGACCAGGCCAGCTTTGAGTGGCCAGAAATGGCCCTCATAACAGACGACCTGTTCGGAAGAAGAGGGCGAAGGAACAACGGAGACCTGTCAAGGAACGCCTTCTCCTGTATACCGTGTTCTGGGCAATGCAATTTCCGGACACAAGGAAGTTTTTAAAGACGAGGAGTGGAACAGGGACTGTTGAACACCGGGACCGTGCATCGCACCAGGAAAGTGCTTTCCATGCCATTTGAAGATGTCGGTTTGCCAGCGCAGACCACTGGCAGTTAGCAGCTGGTGCTGCAGAGCGGCTGCCGCTGTTGCTAGTGAGCGAGGCTGTTGCAGTAGGGCACGCGGAGACCCAATCCCGGAAGTAGCGGGCATGTCAGGCCAGAAGAAACTGCTCTGAGCGATGGAAGGGTCGCCTCGCCACGGGATGGCCCGATGAGCGTTTCTGAAGTATTGTTCCCGTAGTTCTGCGGCACCACCACCTTGTCCCCGTTCTCAATCACCTCAACACGCACCCCAACTCGTCACGAACCAGGGAGAAGTAAGGCACCGCTGCGCCGGCAGGGAAGAACGGCGGTCCCCTGGCCAGCCCCGCTTGATCGCGTGGCCAGCTGCTGTAAGCGAAGGCGTCACCCACCGTAGTGCTTGGTCAGGGACACTTCAACGACCGGAAAGGGCACGAAGTTTTTCACGCCTAGGACTATCAGATCGTGACGTCTCGTACGGATGTCGGGTTGTGATGAGAAGAGGCGCCCGAGACAGCGTGTCATCATCAACAAACATGTCCTTTGCCCTTGCGATACAACCACTGTGAAAGAGAAGCGTTGTAGCTGGAGCATCCATGCGCTGGAGCCGAGGAGGCCATGTGGTATCGGCTTGTTGAGATGGTGACCAGAGGCTGGTGGTCCGAGTCTCGACAGTGAAGCAGTTGCCCAGGATATAGTCCTTCTGAATTTGGAGGCAGGCCAAAGGACAACCGCCACAGCTCCTTTTTCAATCTGGGCATAGTGTGTTCAGGCCGGTCCGTCATTGTGTGGGTATGCTTAGACACGAGGCAGTTAGCACCCCGAGCGTCATGGATCTGCAGGCAGGCGGTCCCCCGAGTACAAACTTAGATGCATCACATGTGAGAACGATGGGGCGCTGGAGGTCGAAGTACTTCAGCGTTGGCAAGCTGATCAGCTTAAGATTTGAGGGTGTCCAAATGCTCGTTGGTGGTATGCGCGGGGAACCAGGCCCCAGCAGTGTCCCTTTTTCACCAGAAGTCCTGCCAGAGGGCACTCAGTATCGCATCAGGTCGGGGATGAACTTCCCAGTAGTTTGGACCATGCCCAAGAAGCGCTGTAGGTCCAGCACGCATCAGGCATCCCAGATATTGCGCCAAATCTTCTGCTGGACTGGCTTCACCCCGATGCAGTGAAGTCATGCCCCACGTCAGGTGACATCAGGGACCCGAAAAAATCGGCACCTTCTTCAGTTTGAGGCTTCAGGTTGACCTCCCCTTCCCCGGGCCCGCTGCAGCACTGGCAAAGTTGGTGGTCGTGCTCTGAACGACATTCTTAATTCTTCCCGCATAAACCATGATGTCGTCGACAATGATGGCACACTGAAAGTCCACAAAACAGTTGTTTCCATGGTCCTTTGGAACACCTCGCTCGTAGAGTTGATCCCAAAAGGCATGCGGAGGAAGCGGATGCCTGCCGAAGGGCGTGCTGAAGGTCGTCAGGTGCCAAGGATCGCTCGACTAGGAGGTATCTTCTGCCAGAACGAACTTCTTGGCATCGAGAACCGAAAAACACGGTGCAGGGCCGACCCTGTGCAGCAGACATCCTCCACACCTCCGCATGGGATTAATTGCGGGTGCGCCTGATGGCCAGTCAAGTCCTTAGGGTTGATGCAGAGATCCGTATTTCGCTCTTGTCTTCTTCGCAGCGCAACCATAGTAGAGACCACACCGGTGGATCCGAACCGGACTTCAGTATGCCCGTGGCCCCATCTCGAGAAGGACGACTCGACCCTGTCCCAACATGGCGAAGGAGATACTTTTGGTGGCGGAGGAGCGAGAACACATGTAGCTTGATGTCGGGACTTGAGGGCAATCTGTAGCTGCAGGGCAAATTCCCCAGCTTCGAGTCAAACCGGACTGGGAATTTTGGGCCAGCGGTCAGGGTGACCTCTACCGAGGAGGACATCGCGGGGCAGCTCACCAATCTGAGTCCTGGCAGGCCTCCACGCCGAGCAGAGGGTCCAACATCTTACCGTCTAGCAGAGAAAAGCTCGACAATTCCGGCCGAGAGGTCTTGCAGCACCTGTCAGTGGAGAGTGCCCCATCCCCACAGGAACACAGTACGCCACCCCCATAGGCCATCAAAACAGCACTGTCTGTGGAAACTGTTCTTAATTATTTCATTATCTCCTGAATAGGCTTGTTGACCTAACAATTAGCAGGCAGCCACGTAGTCCACCATTAGCAGAGAGAGGCCATAACAATCATCGTGACTCGGAACATCGGGTCTGTTATCAGAGCAGGTGCACCTCCGCAAGGACAAATCACACTCCGTTCGCTCTGAGAAGAGTCAGGGTCAGACCAGGAGGGGAGTTCATCGTGCTGCAGAATGGAAACCATACGCGGTATCAGCACGTGGTCAAGAGCAGGACGGTATCTGCTTGTGGCTGTTGGCCGGGTTCCCCGGAACGGCATGCCGCCGAGAAATGGGTTAGGGCTTGTTGCAGATTACAGTTTTCCCCAACGCCCGTGCAGACATTAGCACGGTGCAAAACAAAGTTACAAAAATCGACCGCGTTGGCGCGGTCTGGAGCCCGGCGGAGGCTGCCCTCCTGTCGCCGAGGGGCATTGTACTGGCGACCAGCGGAAACTGGCTGCGTGGACCACAGGGTCAGGTACAGCGAGGAGACAGCCTCAGCTAAACGAGAGGCATGCAAGTGCCTCATTGAATGTCATAGCAGGCTTACGTAGCAGCTCAGAGCGCAGCATATCATTCCCATAGACCAAAGACCAAGATGTCACGGGTCAAAGTCTCAGGGGTCAGGACAGCAGGTCACATCGGCGAGCCAGTATTTGGCGCAGTGCGGCCACGAAATAGTCAATAGATTCCCCAGAGTTTTAAGTGTCGGGAGAACAGTTTGTAATGCTCTAAGATGTGGTAATGGAAGGTCACACATCGCCGTAAATTTAGCAATCAGACATAAACCGGGCTCTGAATACTCTCAGCCTGGTCTTAGATGAATGACTCCGATCGCTCAAGCGCCTCGGTCCAGCCAGGTTTCAGCAGAAGGGAGGCTTTGACCGTGGGGGCCACAGCAGGGAGAGCGATTGTAACATAAATGCTCAAAGTCACGTCGAACAACACTCCCAGCGATGAGTGATGTCTGCATCAAAGACTAGGAAGTCAGGTTTACGACAGGCAGAAGGCCACACGGCACAGGCGAGGGGGTACTGGACTAAAGAAAATAAAGCTCGATAAACTCGGAGACGCAAGGAAGGAGAACTTCTAGAACGCATGTAAAGTAGATTCACGGAACCGTTAGATCTTCCACTACTTTATTAATCACACATTATTGCCTAAGCTGACGTGGTCTGTCACGGATCACCAGAGAGAGAGCATGTGTGTGTATTTTACAATTATACTACTGGTGGGGGAGTGGTTAGCATGGACAACGTTTACTATCAATTAAAGGTGATACACATATCACTACACTGCACCACCAGCACTCTCATGTCAAATTGCACCTCCGATTTTCTGATTCTCTCCCATTTAGAAATAGTCTATTTCTTTATTCCAGCCGACCAAAATGCATGACTCCACACTTTGCTACACTATATTCCATCTGCCACTTCTCCTGCCCACTCTCCCAACTTGTCCAAGTAGTTCTGTATAGTGTTGGAACGAAGAAAACTGCAGATGCTGGAGATCGAGGGGTTACACAAAATGCTGGAGAAACTCAGGCCGGGTGCAGCACCTCTACTGAGCGAAAGGAATATGGCGACGTTCGGGTTCTGAAGAAGGGTCTCGACCCGAAACGTCGCCTATCTCCTGTCCTCCTTAGATGCTGCTGCACCCGCTTAGTTTTCTCCAGCATTTTGGCGTAGTTCTGTATAGTCCCTGCTTTCTCTACACTACTGCCCTCCCACCTATTTCCAGTGTCATCCACAAACTGGCTAACAAAAGCCTTCTATTCCCGCATCCAAATCAGTAATATACAATGTGAAGAGTAGCGGCCCCAGCACCGACCACCACAGAAATCCGCTAGTCATTGGCAGCCAACCAGAATAACCCCCTTTATTGGCACTCTTTGCCTTCTGCCATCCATCCAACCTGCTATCCATGCTGGTATCTGCCCTTTGATACCATAGGCTCTCATCTTCCTGAGCAGCCTCACGTGTGGCACCTTATCAAAGGCTTTCTGAAAATCTAGATAAACAACATCCACTAACTGTCCTTTGTCTGTCCTGCAGTTTACTTCTGCAAAGTATTCCTGCAGCTTGGTCAGGCAAGACCTCCCGTTCACAAATCAGTGCTGTCTTTGACCTATTTTATCATGAACCAAGTTCTCTGTAAACTCAGCCTTGATAATGGAATCTAAAATCTGACCAACCATCGAAGTCAGACTAACCGGCCTATAGTTCCCAATATTCTGCTTTGCTCCCTTCTTGTGCAGCGGTGTAATAATAATAGTCAGGAGCAGAACCACTCCTGACTCTAGTGATTCTTGAAATATCACAGATGCTATGTATCTATCTATGTATTAATGCATTACATGCCTAATCCACAATCTCCAAAGCCACCTTGTGCAGAGACCCCTGGGTACAGTCCAACTGTTCCATGTGACTTATCCACCTTCAGCCCCATCAGCTTCCCAAGCACCTTCACTTAGTAACAGCCACCTCCACTAACTTCCACCCCCTGACTCTCTTGTATTTTCAAGGCACGTTGTTGGTGTCTTCCACTGTGAAGACTGTTGCAAAAAAGTTATTTCCATTCAACTCTCCATTTTCTTTATTCTCCATATCATTTCTCCTGCATCGTTTTCCAGCTGTCCAACATACGCTCTTATATCTTTCTTACTGTTTGTATAACTGAAGAAACTCTTGATGACTATCCTTTTACATATTACCAGCTAGCTTAACTTCATATTTTCATCTTTCCTCACCTCATTGTCTTTTCAGTTACCTTCTTTTGTTCTTTAAAAGCTTCCAATCATCAGCTTCCCACTAATCTTTTGCAATGACTAATAATATACGCCTTCTCTTGTAGTTTTATACAGTCCTTGACTTCCCTTGTCAGCCATGGTCATCTCATTTTCCCCAGAATCTTTTTTTCTTCTTTGGAATGAAAAGATCCTGTATCTTTCAAATTATGTCCCAAAAATTCTTGCCATTGCTGTTCCACTTTCATCCCTGCTAGGGTCCTTTTCCAGTCAGCTTTGGCCAGCTCCTCCCTCGTGCCTCCATAGTCCCCTTTGCTCAACTGCAATACGACACATCCGATTTCACCTTCTCCCTCTCAAATTGCAGGTTTGAATCTTATCATATTGTGGTTCTCTACATCCTTGTGGTTCCTTTACCTCGAGTTTTCCTTGTCAAACCGGTTCATTACACAGCACTAAATCCAGTTTCATTTTTTGCTGGTGGGCTCCATCATAAGCTGTTCTAAGATTCCATCTCGAAGGCATTCTAGAAATTATTCCCTTGGGTCCAGTACCACCAACCATCTTACATATTTGAAATCTCCCATCACCACCGTAGTAAATACCTTTCTTACATGCCAATTGTATATTCTGATGTAACCTGTTCCCTATATCCTGGTTACTGTTTGGGGGCCAGTAGAGAACTCCCATTAGAGTCTTTTTACCCACATAATTTCTTTTCTGAGCACAATCCACAATGACTCGACATCTTCTGAACCCCATGCCACTCCTCGCAAGGGACTGAATTTTCATTCCTTACACCAACAGAGCTGCCCACCTGTCTGACTTTCCAATAGGACGTATAACCTGAATATTCAGCTCCCAGCTCCAATCCTCTTGCAGCCACATCTCTGTAATTTCCACAACATCATGCCTACCAACCTGTAACTGTGCTACAAGCTCATCCACTTTATTCTTTATACTGCACACATTGAAATTCAACACCTCTAATTCTGTATTCAACCTCCCCTCCTCTCACCAGTACGACCCGATTTTACCTGACCATCACATCTCTTATCCCTTCTTTCAAAACTTTCCGTCCTGTTACTTTCTGGAAACTTCTGTAGCTTTTTCTGCCCTCTCCCTTTAACAACTCTTAAATCATCCACCCTTACATATTCCAATTTGTTGCTCTCCACACTCCCCACTAGTTAGTTTGAAGCTCTATCTACAGCGTAATTTATAGAACAATAGACAATAGGACAATAGGTGCAGGAAGTAGGCCATTCTGTTACCTTTCCCTGAGCCAGCACCGCATTCAATGTGATCATGGACTGATCATCCACAATCAGTACCCTGTTCCTGTCTTCTCCCCATATCCCCTGAACACTCTAGTATTTTTAAGAACATCTACCTAACTCTCTATTGAAAGCATCCGGAGAATTTGCCACCACTGCCTGCGGCATAGAATAGTAAGATTAAACGAGAACTTACAGTTCGAAGATTTTTTTTTTTTTTTTTTTTTTTTGTTTGATCGTTATTTTATGAGGAGTAACGATGAGGGATTACGTGAAGAAGGCCCGCCTGGCGCTAGAAGGGCTATACTTATTAAAGCAGCGGCATGAAAAACACAGACACTATAGCCGAGTAAGATAGTAAGGCTCACTATAGATTTAGAACTACCAGATGATCATTTATTTTATGAGGGTGTGGGAGTGGAGGGCACGTAATCCCTCATCGTTACTACTCCTCATAAAATAACGATCAAACTTCGAAACTGGTAAGTTCTCGTTTAATATTACTATTTTACTATTCGGAGTCACGTGAGTGACTACGTGAAGATTTTTGAAGCTTCTGTTCTGTGTTTTTCCTTTATCTTTCCATGTCGTAGAATTCTTTCCATATGACAGTTCCGGCTAGGTCAACAACATACATGAGTGTCCAAAAGATCCTTTATAATTTTTTTTTGTCATTCTGTGAAGGTGAACACCATTATGTAGACTATTTGAAAAGTTTCTTCTTTACACCACCCTGCGGTTTCTAAAATGTGTTCGAGTGGTACGTATTCCTGTAACTTCGCCGCAGACGTAGCTGCTGCCCTGGTGGAATGAGATTTGAACACATCAGTGTCTACTCCTGCTAAAAAATAACACCTGTTTAACCACCTTGAAATTGTTTGCACTGAAGCTTTTGTGTGTGGTTTCTTATGCGTAATCATGAATGTTTTTTCATCACCTCGAAGAGTTTTTGGTAACTTTTACATATTGATTCAAATGTTTAACTACACACAACGTGGATCAATAGGGTAAGCTTGAAACATTACCTTTGCTCCAGTTCTCCCTGGTCTGCTTTGTGATTGATCAGATCGTAAACATAGAACACAATGTTATCTGCAGCCACATGGCATTACAGTCTAAACGTAGCATTTGTAATGTTTGCACCCTTTGAGCTGAAACCAATGCATTAACATGACTAATTTAAATGTTAACTTTTCCAATGACAAAACTTCGATTGGAGTCCATTGCCTAAGTAAAGTAAGACAATGCTGACATCCCACATTTCTGTATATCTTGGTTTGGGTGGATTTTTGTTTAAAGATTCCTTTCATAAATCTGATATTAATGGATGTGATCCAATTGATTTCTGGTCAGATAATTTGTCCAAAAAGATGATAAGGCACTACGTGCACTATTTAATGGCACTATAACTTAAGTGCTGTTCAAAATGCAACAGTCGGCAAGGAACTCCAATATGTTTGCAATGTTCACAGTATGATGGATAAAATATTTGATTGTCTACAAAAATTTTCCCCATTTCTTTATATGTGTCATATATTGTCTCTGAGTACTATCTCGCCATGATGGCGACTATAATATCCATAGTTTCTATCCGACAATCCAAGCTCTTGTAGTGGTCTGGTCAAAAACCTGCAGATTAAACAAATTCATATAAGCATGTAATGGATGAATTTCTTTGGTTACTGGTTTTATCAATAAATCACTGCTGCTAGGAATTGACATATATGGTTCTTTAATCATGTTTAACATCAATGGGAACCATGGTTGTGTTGGTCAATTTGGAATCACCAATAATCCTGTGGCAGAATCTTGCTCTATTTTTCTTCAGAACATTGCTGAACCAGAGCAAATGGCAGAAAGGCATAAAAGAAACAGATTCCCCAATGTAGTGAAAAAGCATCTACTGCTACTGCATCTGGATCTGGTTCCCAAGACACATATATAGGCAAATTGATGATTTTAATCTTGATGCAAACAGATCAATGTCTGGTAACCCCATATTGAATCACAATTTTACTGAAAATTACTGGGTTCAACATCCATTCTGTGTTGTCTTTAAAACAGCCTTTTGATACTATTACCTGCCACCACATTATCTTTACCTGGAATGTAATTTGCCGAAATCCAAATTTGGTGCTTAATACACCACTGCCATATCTGATTGACCAGACAATCACATGATACCGATCTTACTCCACCATGTGATTAACATATGCAACAGCTGTTTTATTGTCTAATTGTATCAGTACATGCAGATTCTTTTTTGTAGAACAATAGGCTTTTAAACCCATTAAAACGCTCCCAATAATTCTAAATAGTCAATACCATATGTTTGGAGAAACATTTCCTCTTGGACAGTCCCATCTGCCCCCACAGCTGGTAAATTAATCTGTTGCCCCCCATCCGAGAGCACTAGCATCTGTTTGTAAAATTACTTCAGGCTGTTGTATCAAAATGGTTTTTAGCAGCTTGTGGGACATTTTCAATCCACCATTGTAATTCCAAATAAAGCTTCTTTTGTTAATTGCATAGGCCTATCAAAATGGCTTGCTCTCTTTTTTAGAGCTCTTATTTTGTCCCTTTGAAGGTTTTTGGTAATGTATTGGACCAAATTCTACTGCCAGGAAATGCTGCTACTAATTTACCAATAACCTTTGCTACTTCTCGGATGGAGGGATAAGGTTTGTGAATGAGACCCCTACAGGTCATTAGAATATCATCAATCTTATCTGTTGGTTAAGTTACTAAACATAGTAACTGAGGTAATCACAAACCCCAAATAGTTAATTGACTGTGCTGGCTGCAGCTGGGACTTAATTGGATGAATCAAGAAACCTAATTTCTCAAATAAAGTTTTTAGTTGCTGAAACTGATTTTTCAGCTGATTCCAGATTACTATTGATGATTAAAATATCATCCAAATAAGCCATAATAATGTGTTTTTGTTGCTCTTAATTGTGCTAAAGCTGGTTTTCAACAGCTTTGTAAAGAGCCTGGGAGCTGAACTTAACCCATTTGGTAAAGCTTTGAATTGCCACAGCTGTCCCAGCCAATTAAATTTTAAATACCTTCGAAAGAATTGATGTATTGGTACTGAATAGTACGCATCCTTTAAGTCACTTGTAGCCATATAAACAACCTGCTGATATCAAATGTCTTGTAGTGTTGAATGTTTCCATCTTTAAATGTTTATACTCTACAAATTTATTAAAGTTTGTAAGGTCCAGAATAATTCTGCAACCACCATCTTTTTTACTTCTTGGGAAATATGTTTGACACAAATTGATGTTTATGTTCAACAGTTTTTTCAATAACACCTTTTTTACACAATTTGTCAATTTCCACATTAATTTCTGCCTCTTCAATTGCAGAAAACATGAAACCATAAGCAGGTTTATTTTGTAACCGGAGAATTAACACCTTCTTTAAATGTAATAGTAGCTCCTGAAACTGTTTGTAAAAATAAATCGATCAGATGTGATGGCCAGCCATTCATTATAAAACATTTGTAATCGCCCTCCAACTGGAGATTTGTCCCACAGTTTCTTTAAGAATTGAATAAATTTTTTTGTACCTCTCCATATGAACGTGGTGGTCTCCTTCTCCCCGTATACGGGTGAACATTAGGCTGAGGCGGATGGTAATATTTTCTTATCATATTCTGCCTCTGCTTCCAAAATCAAAACCCTTCTTGACGAAAAATACCTTTTTATTTTGTCCCCCAAACATGAAAGGTCTCATGTGGCTAATAGATTTAGCCTCTTCATCCATTTCTCTTATTTGTTTAGGCAGGTTCTCTCCAAATAGATAACCAGGAGCTTGAACACCACTTGATCGACACAGACCTGCAAACCTTGGATGGAATATGGGCCGAATCGCAAATTTTTCTCATGCAATTAATTTCATAGAAGGAATTGCACAAATAAGCCCAAAGTATCTTTTTGGATTTTAACCATTTCCGACCCCTCCATTTGCCTTCCAAAAGCAGTAATGGTAGCTGAAATCAATTTGAGGATTCTTTGAAATCTTATTTCTTGTCCCTCTCATGCCCGGAGTCAAAGGTGTCCATATGGACGGAATAACCGTAGGTAACCTTCAATGAGGTGCAATTTTTCCGGGTGTTTTATATAATTCTGCTGTTTCATCATCACAGAATCTTGAAGTTGGTGAGATACCATATAATTAATACTGGCAGCTAGACTTTCTTCCATAGCCTCACCACTTTCCTTCAGGTATAGAAATCTTTTGCCATATCAGGCACATCTGGCCTTTTTTCTTTTTTATTCGTGGTGTGCACTCATAATCCACATCACCACTTGCAGGGTCTGTCTTCTGCAGCCCTGATACACTTGGAATTATATCCAATGAGACTTCCTCCGCCCTTAATCCTGGGTCTGGAGTTTCAAATTCCAATTTGGCACATAGCCATATTCATTATATTCATACCATCAGGGTCATTTTGGGAAACTTCTGGGTACTGTTGACACCTTGTCGCATTATATTTTGGAGTACTTTCTCCATATGTTCCATTTTAAGCCATATAGCTTTATTACCCGGAGGACTTTCATTATCAGAGTCATTATCAGAAACCACGGGCCTCACGGATTTTCTTTTTATACTTTTCTTGGAACATTTTCCTCCGTGGTTTGCATTTCTGGAGAAAATTATAGTCTCACTAACGGGTGAATCAGCGGCCACCGGTATCGGAAACTGGATCTGCACTAAACTCTTGTCCCGACTCTTTAGCTTCACCCCGGGACGATCTTTTTACCCGCGAAATTTTTCCTTTGACACTTCTCCATTTTCTTTTTCTTTTTTTTTAATTATCTGGCTCAATCATTACGCCAGCGTGACTCTGATTTTTACTTTTACTTTCTATTTTGCTGGTTTTACCAGCGTAACGTCTTTTTTAGAACGTCCCCACTTTCTTTGTACTTACCTGCGGGTCCCGTTCCGGCCGCTGCGAGGAACTGCGCTCTGCAACTCTTGCTTCTGCCGTCAGCATCGACGTTAATGCCGTTCTAGCGCCAGGCGGGCCTTCTTCACGTAGTCACTCACGTGACTCCGAAGTAAAATTTCCACAGATTCACAACTCTCTGGGTGAAAAGATTTTTCCTCGTCTCTGTTCTAAAATAGCCTAACCCTTTTTCTTAAAACCGTGGCCCCTGGTCGGGACTCCCCCAACAAGTGAACATGTTTCCTGCCTCTAGCGTGTCCAATCCCTTAATAATCTAATGTTTCAATAAGATTCCCTCTTATCCTTCTAAAGCCCAGCCGCTCATTCTTTTTTTTTTTTTTTTTTTTTTTTTTTTTTTTTTTTTTTTTATTTTTATTATAGAAACAGTGTATACAGAGTACATTCTTATACAACGTTAAGAATTATATAATATACAAAATTATATAATAATGACTATCAATTGATCTTGTTTGTATTATTTGTAATGTTGTCCATTATGCATTTTCTAGTTATTTATTTTGTATAATTGGGAGTATATGTAGTATGTTCCTAAGATAGGTAATATATTCATACTTCTCATACCATACATATATCTTCTAATTACCAAATGCAAATACCCCCTAATATAACTACATAATACCCAATCTTAAGCAAACTTCTATAATATACATGAAATTTTCATATTATGAGTGTTTGTATTATTATTAACTTTATATTTCGCAGTTATTATATAGTTGAAAATGCGCAATTTTATATCATTACCAATATAAGACATCTATAATATTTTTCTTACAACTAATAATATGTATATTCATACTAATATTAAGAATATTTATAATGTGTTTCTATACTTTTTTTCCCTTATTTAAAGGTAGAAAATAGAAATAGAAATAGAAAGTAGAAGATAGAAAAGAAAATGTGAGAAGTTTGATGGAGATTAAAATATTACTCAATAATCTGTTCTTGGAGATACATTCATGATTTGTTATATGTATTTCTTCATCCATTCAGATATTCAGGCCTCAGTCAGGTCCCCGCGCCGAACCATTATGACCCTGTAAATATTTAATGTATGGAGACCAAATCCCTTTGAAGAGATCTAACCTGTCCATGAGGACAAGTCTCAATCTCTCCAAAGTGGAGTGTCTCCGACATTTCTGTATTCCACATTTTAATTGTTGGGGATGCAGGGCCTTTCCAAAATTTTAGTATTAATTTTTTCCCAATTATTAGAGAATAGTCGATAAAACTTCTTTGGTTCCTTGTAATTATTTGTTCTGTTTCAGGTATTCCAAGTATTATTAACTTTGGGTCAGGAATCATATTAATATTAACAACCTTCGATATTATCTTAAATATTTCGTTCCAATATTCTGCAATCTTCATACAATTGGTAAATGAGTGTGACAAATTTGCTTCTGAGATTTGACATTTATCACATATAGGCGATAATTTTGGAAATATATTATGTAATTTAGATTTGGAGTAATGTAATCTATGTAATATTTTAAACTGTATAAGAGCATGTTTGGCATTTAACGAGCAGTAATGTATATGTTGTAAGCTTTCTTCCCATATTTCTGGGCTTATTATTTGAGCTAATTCATTTTCCCAAAGCTGTCTATGTATTTCCGATGATGGGATATCACTTTCCAACAAAATATTGTAAATATATGATATCATTTTTTCTGTATTTGGATGTTTATTCAAGCATTCATCTAAAATTTCACTCTTTCTATTTCTGAGTTCTTCTGTATTTGCAGAGATATAATTTCTGATTTGTAAATATCTAAAATAGTCATTATTATGAAGCCCGTAAGCTTGTTGTAACTCTTGAAATGAAAGGAAAACATTTTCCTTATAAAGATCTCCTATATTTAAAATTCCTTTATTTTTCCATTGTATAAAAGCCTTATCTATCGTTGAGGGTTTTAAACGTAAAATGTTGGCGATAGTAAGACCTAAGGTATAAATTTTAGTTTTAGTGTTTTCTTTTATTTGTTTTCCAAATACGTATTCCGCTTTCTATTATCAAATTTTCACT
Organism: Okamejei kenojei; assembly: GCA_035221665.1. Classification (NCBI taxonomy): domain Eukaryota; kingdom Metazoa; phylum Chordata; class Chondrichthyes; order Rajiformes; family Rajidae; genus Okamejei; species Okamejei kenojei. The sequence continues at coordinate 34,081,215 of CM069160.1, forward strand.
ATAATTTTTCTTAGGTACATTAGCATTAGCAAATATCATAGAACTAATTTCAAATGGAAAACAGTCTTCTCTTTCCATTTTTAACCAGTTTGGTTTATTATCTGTTTCTTCTAACCAAAAGTTCATATTTTTAATATTAACTGCCCAATAATAAAACATAAAATTTGGTAATGCTAATCCCCCGTTTATTTTAGCTTTACATAGGTGTTTTTTATTTATTCTATGGTTCTTATAATCCCATATAAAGTTAGTGACTATAGTGTCTACTTTTTTGAAAAAATTTTTAGGGAGATATATCGGGATTGATTGAAATAAATATAATAACTGTGGGAGAAAAATCATTTTTATTGCGTTAATTTTACCTAACATTGAAATAGGTAAACTTTTCCAGTATGAAATATTTTTATTTAGTTTATTCAATAATAACGGGAAATTAGAATTAAATAGAGAATCAAATCTCTTTGTAACAAAAATACCAAGATATTTAATATTTTCATTTGTTATCTTAAAAGGGAATTGTTGTAATATCTGTAAGTTATTCATGGCTATTGGCATAAGTTCACTTTTATTCCAATTGATACTGTATCCTGAGATTAATCCAAATTCCGTTATTAGTTTTAACAAGTTATGGATACTTATTTCCGGTTTGGTGATATAAAGTAATACATCATCCGCGTATAACGAGATTTTATTTTTGGTATCTTTAGTATCATATCCATATATTTCCGGATGCAATCTTACCCTCTGGGCAAGGGGTTCGATTGCTAAGGCAAACAATAAAGGTGATAAAGGACAGCCTTGTCTACAACCTCGAGATAAACTAAATTTAGTTGATAGCATCCGGTTTGTTGTTATTCTAGCCGTTGGGTTTGCATATAACAATTTAATCCACGTAGTAAACTTCTCACCAAGCTTAAAAGCTTCCATCATCGAAAATAAATAAGGCCATTCCACCTGGTCAAAAGCTTTTTCTGCATCCAGCGAGATAACTACTAAGTCTTTTTTATCACTTCTTTTCGAATATATGATATTGAATAGCCGTCTTAGATTATATGAAGAATATCTTTTAGGTATAAATCCTGTTTGATCAGGATGAATTAATTCGTTAACAACTGTGCTTAATCTTTGTGCTAGTATCTTTGTTAAAATTTTTTGATCCGTATTTAATAAAGCAATTGCTCTATATGATCCTGGTTCATCCAAATCTTTATTTATTTTAGGTATAAGTGTTATAATAGACTCGTTCAGTGTATCTGGTAATTTCTCCTGTGTATATATATGTTCATATAATGATTTTAAATGTGGAACCATTTGGTCATGAAAAATTTTATAAAATTCCGAACCTATACCATCTGGTCCTGGAGTTTTACCGTTTTTTAATGATTTAATAGATTCTTCGATTTCTTTTATTGAAATGTCAGCATTTAGTAGTTCTCTATTTTGTAAATCCAATTCTTTTAAATTACATATGTTTAAAAAAGCATCTATTTCAGTTTTATTTACTGTCGCTTTAGCAGTATACAGATTTTTATAATATTGCATAAATCTTTCATTAATATCTTTAGGTTGTATTAATAATTCACCGTTTTGTGATTTAATCCTATGTATAATTTTTTCAGCTTCAATTTTCCTTAATTGTCGAGCCAATAATTTTTGAGGTTTGTCTCCAAATTCAAACTGCAATTGTTTAGTATGTTGGTAATATTTTAAAACTTGATCAGTATATATTTTGTTTAATTTATATTTCAATGCTACAATTTTATTATGTATTATTATATCTGATTTTATTGCATTCTGTATGTCTAATTATTTAATCTCCCTTTCTAAGTCCTGTTGTTCCTTCCGAATCTTTTTATTATGGAATGCTTGTGAAGAAATCATAATTCCTCGAAGATATGCTTTAAATGTTTCCCATAATAAAGACCGGGATATTTCTGGTTGATCATTTATTTCAAAAAAAATCTTAATCTGATTTGTAATATATTCCTGAGTGGTTTTATTTTTTAAAATTTGTGGATTAAGTTTCCATTGTCCTAAATTTTCTATTTTACCATTTATTTTAATTTTAAATGTTAATGGTGCATGATCTGAAATTATAATATTATGATATTTAGATTCGTAAGTAAGTGAGATAAGCTTTGCATCTACCAGAAAGTAATCTATTCTTGAATAAGTTTTATGTACTGATGAGTAAAAGGAATATTCTCGACCAGTAGGGTTTTCTGTTCTCCAGACATCTTTAATGTTAGTCGTTCGGATGTATGCGTTTAATAAATCACTAGTATGCGATTTAATTTTCCTTTGTTTTGAAGATCTATCTAAATAAGGGTCTAATGTACAATTAAAATCTCCTCCAATTATCAAATTGTAATGTGTTAATTCCGGAATATTATTAAGTACTTTCTTAAAGAATAAAGGACTATCAAAATTTGGTCCATAGATGTTAACAAAAATCATTTTTTCCCTATTTATTTCTCCTATTACAATAATGTATCTACCATCTTTATCAGATATAGTAGATGAATGCTTAAATAAAATACCTTTACGAAATAATATTGCTACGCCTCTTGATTTATGCGTAAAGGAAGAGTGATATATTTTATCTATCCATTTAGCTTTCAGCCTATTTTCAGCGTCTTTTTTTAGGTGAGTTTCTTGGATATAAATTACATCAGCTTTCATTGCCTTTAAATGTGTCAGTATTTTTCCTCTTTTTATTGGTTCATTGATACCTTTAACATTCCAACTGCAAAAGGTTAATCCCTCGTTCCCCGTATTTCTTTTTAAATCCTGCATTTTAGGTTTGTGGGAATCTAGAATAAGGTCCAAGGGTCCGCGCAGTAGACCTAACCTTACACCCGAACACCGAATAGATGAATTTTAGATCTCTTTTATATACTTCACGAATATGTCTCCATTGTTCCAGTGTATGGCTCCATTCAAACTGAAAGATATAGTAAACATAAAAGAATAATGAAAAGTAGGTAAAGAGCTTAGTAGAGTGTATAAAGAGTAGAAAAGCTACAAATAAAATATTTGTAGTTTGTGAAAGCCAAACTATATTGGCTATTAATCTAAAGGCTTCCGGCATTGATGTTATTAATTTAGCCAGCTCCTAGTTTTGAGGAATTATTATTCCATGATACTATTTTAACGGGGGTATAATATTAAAGAAATGAAAGGAGTGATATTAATCATCATAATAGTATATATATCTAAAATTAGTTTAAAAATCTAATTTTAAAGTCATAGAATTAAGAGGAGGGTATCTCCAAATGTAACAAGACATGAAATATTAATTATTAGTATTGTTAATTAGCAATAGTGAACAGTCTTGGTTAATAACAGACATAGTAATAATAAAACCGCGTTATAATTTTAGTATGTGTGTTATTTGTTTATGTTAGTTATGTTAGTTATATATTATGAGTAATTGTCAATGTTCGGTGAGCTTCTTCCAATCCGGAAAGAGATTTCGTTCCATACGACATTGTCCATTCCTTCTGATTTCTTCTAATTCCATATTGTCGTATAAAGTCTCACAGAATGTTAAGAGACCATACTAGGTCTTTATAAATAGTAAAAGACAGTATATTTGCTTGTAGATGGTTTTCAAGTGTCAAACTGCTTCGCAAATTCCATTGCTTCTGATGGAGTCTTGAAAAAGTGTTCCACGCTGTTGTAAGTAACTCTTAGGATGGCTGGGTAATTCAGGCCGTATCTCAAGTTTTCTACACCCCTCATAAGGTTTTTGGCTTCGTTAAACGCTTTTCGTTTTCTGGCAACCTCTGGGGGGTAGTCTCGATAGATACTGATTCTTTGTCCTTGAAACATCAAATTCTTTGTTCTCGAGGCTCTCCGCATAATCTCCTCGAGAATAAAATCATATTGTAACTTTACAATCATTTGTCTTGGGGGGGCGTTTGTACTGGTCAGTCTTCTGCCGACTCGATGTGCACGAGCTAATACAGGCATATCATCCAAAGATAAAACAGCTTGTAGTAATTTAGCAGTGAATTCTCGAATGTCTTCGTGTTTCTCTAGACCTTCAGGAATCCCTGCAATCCTCAAGTTCTGCCTTCTTTGATAGCCTTCCAGCTGCGTGCATTTATCTGTTACTTTGGATAACAACTCCAGTAGACGTTCTTGCTCTGTTATCAGCTTTGCTGTAGACACAGTACTAGCCTCCGCTATCTTTTCAAGGTTTTTCATGCCATCAGCTTGTTGTTCGACCACATTTGCAATAGGGTCAATCTTATTTTTAAAGTCTTTTTTAATATTTTCAAGTTTAGCCTCCATCTTGCGTTCCATATTATTAATCATATCAATGATTTCATTCTTCAATAATTCTGATTCTTTCTTAAACTTAATATCAAATTGTGTCTTTATATCTTTTTGAAATTCACTCCAATGATTTTTCATCAAGTCCATCTGATTATTAATTTGAGAGATTTCTTCCTTTATATTTCCCTGTATTTCTTTCATTTCTTTCCTTATATCTTTCATTTCACGTTTTAAATCAGCCATCTGGTGAGAGATAAAAGTTCTCAAGTCCTCACCTCCTGTGTCTGCTTTCATGGAGACGTCTTCCAGGGAACTTGCCCTACTCGAGTCCGAGGCTTCTCCCAGGCCTTCTCCCGCTCTCGCCCGGGTTTTTCGACCCTTCGTTTTTTCGGTAGGGCTCCGTGCCGTCATGATTTGTCGCAGGGCTGATGACGTCAGTCGGTACCGTCGGTGTTGAAGCGGCAGACAGTATAGAGCAGCGATCGGTAAGTTCTTTTAAATTCGTTTAAATCCCCGTTTTTTTAAAATTTTTGCGGAGCTGGCTTGCGCTATGTTTTAAGGCTCCATAGCGCCACCGGAACCCCAGCCGCTCCATTCTATCAACATATGACAGTCCCGCCATCCCGGGAATTATCCTGGTGAACCTATGCTGCTCTCCCTCAATAACAAGAATGTCCTTCCTCACATTTGGAGACCAAAGCTGCACACAATACTCCAGGTGTGGTCTCACTGGGGCCCTACACAACTGCCCTAGTGAGATTGTAGCTACACGATTTACGATGAAAAAAAAATGTTGAATTCGTAAATGTCTCCTCTTTATGAAACATTCTAGGTAATTGCTTTAGGAGTGGATTATTTTATTTTCACTGTTGACTTCATTATCTTGGATGTGTGGTGAATGAGAGCTTTTCCTGTTTAATAGAAACTGAAAGGACATTAAAAAATCTGTCAGATACCATTGGTTTAAATATATGTTTTGCTTATTCAGTAAGACTACACATTAGGAAATCTTTGTGGAGCAGCTGAATACTATTATGCCTGTACATAATGAAACTGTACACTGTTCATTAGATTGGCCACTCGCTAATCTCTTTGAGTACCAATATTGTCAGAACAGATTATTTTATAAAATGTTGCAAGTTCATATTGCATGTGATTAATGCAGTCACTTGTGATCAAAATCCAGCTCGAGGACATTTATTCTACAATGGGTATTATTGCTCTTGTATAACAGAAATCATGTAGTGATGTATACAGTTTGCCAGGAGTCTGGTCCCAGCCGGGTTCAAGTGGAGTCTGGTCCCAGCCGGGTTCAAGTGGAGTCTGGTCCCAGCCGGGTTCAAGTGGAGTCTGGTCGCAGCCGGGTTTCAAGTGGAGTCTGGTCCCAGCCGGGTTCAAGTGGAGTCTGGTCCCAGCCGGGTTCAAGTGGAGTCTGGTCCCAGCCGGGTTCAAGTGGAGTCTGGTCCCAGCCGGGTTCAAGTGGAGTCTGTCCCGTCGGAACAGTTCCCTCCTTCCCCAATACTGGGGCCAATGTCCCACAGATTCAAATCCACATCTTCCACATCAGACTTTGATCCACGCGTTCAACTCTCTAATCCTCTCAACTCTATGCCAATTTGCTCTCGGCTCAAGTAGGAATCCAGAGATTATTACCTTCTTGGTTTCTGCTGTTACAATTTGGTATCTAGCTGTTCAAATTCAGGATTGAACCCAGGTCCCTGGAGCTGTGAAGAGCCTCGTCACTGTGCCCCCCTCTCTCTGTTCCGTGCTCCCGCTGTCATTATTTTATTTCCAATTTTAGTTGCAGTGAAAATGTGAAATGTTTCTGTTTTGTGCAGGATACGAGGATGTGGAACGATATTATGGTAAGTACAGTCTGATGTATAATTCAATAATACTATCTGGTGTGTGTTATGTCGGCTAAAGCGCAGATCATGAATGGTTCAATGTAACGTAGAACTGTACAGCACAGAACAGGCCATTCAGCCCACAATGTCTGTGCAGAAAACATGGTGCAAAGACCAGCTGTTTTCTGCCTGCACATAATCCATATCCCTCCATTCCCTGTATATCCAGGTGTCTGTTTAAAATGCCACTATCATATCTGCCTCCACCACCACCCCTGGCAGCACATCCCAGGTACTCCCCTCCCTCTGAAAAACAACTTGCCCCGCACAAATCCTTTCAACTTTGCCCCTCTCACCTTAAAGCTCTGTCCTCTAGTATTTGATCATTTTCACCCTGGAAAGAAGGTTGTGACTATCCACCCGTTCTATCTTCTGCCTCAACTACCTCTTCCGACAGCTCGTTTCATCTACGCATCACCCTTTGGGTAAAAGAGTTCCCTCTGGTTCCTGTTTACTGTACTCCCCCCCCCCCCCCCCCTTACTTTAAAGCTATGGTTGGTGATTCCCCTACTCTGGGGACGCGACTCTGTGCGTTTACCTGATCTATTCCTTCACAATACTGTACACCTCTATATGATCACCCCTCATCCTCCTGCGCTACGGGGAATAAAGTCCTAGCGTGCTCACACCCGCTCCCTAAAGCTCAGGCCCTCGAGTCCTGGCAACATCCTCGTAAATCTTATCTGTACCCTTTACAGCTTGACAACATATTTCCTATAACAAGGTGCCCAGAACTGAACACACAACACTCCAAATGTGGCATCACCAACGTCTTATATATCCGCAACGTGACCCCCCAACTTCTATACTCAATACTGTGACTGATGAAGGCCAATGTGCTGAAAACACTTTTATGAGCACACTATCTACCTGTGAAGCCACTTTCAAGGAACTATGTTACTGCACTCCTACATTACATTTGTATTTAATCCTGTATTAAATACCATCAACCGATCTGCCGATCTGCCCAACTGATCAAGATCCTGCTGTAATTTTTGACAAACATCTTCACTATCCGCAATACCACCCACTTTTGTGTCACCTACAGACTTGCTAATCATGCCATGTACATTTTACTTCAGAGTCACGTGAGTGATTCCGTGAAGAACCTCGCCAGTGCGCATGCGCGTCAGTACGTCAGCCTCATTGGCGCAAGCACCGGACTGGCAGGACATCGCTCAGGCCGGCGGTAAGTTTAAACCTAGAAGGTAAGTTTCTTTTACTTTTCCAGGGTTTTTGTTCAAGCAGGAGCCTCTCTTCACAGAGGTTTTCCTGCCAGATTTATTGCAGAGCCCGACGAGTGTAGCCGGCTATGGGCCGTGGGGAAAAACCCCGGTCCCACCGCGGAAGCGGATAGCCGGTAAAAGATCGGGTTTTGAGATAAGCAGCCGCTGACAGGGCAGTCAGTGGCTTCCAGCCTGCGGGGATGCCGAGGAGTGGCAAGTAAGTAATGCCAGAGTCGCTGACAGTGCGGTCAGTGGCTCACAGACACGTTGGGCCCCAGGCAGGGAGTAAAATTGGTGAAGAGAGGACTCGTTCAGCCCTATTGGGCTCAGGTGAGTCGGGCTGCAAGGGTTTCTCTCCAATAATAAAGATATTTTTTTGCATGTATGCTGTACTACTTATAACCCTTCACAGGTGAAGCTCTACACAACAAGATTAGCGAGACTACACTGTAATAGCGCGGGCCTATGGGACAAGCCGCGCCATCAGCGCCTGGGATAAGGTTGCTTCATGTTTAAAAGCGCCGGCCTACAGGAGAGCCGCGCCAGCAACGCCTGGGACAGGGCTGCTTCATGTGTGGAAGCGCCGGCCTACGGGAGAGCCGCGCCAGCAGCGCCTGGGACAGCGTTGCTTCATGTGTGAAAGCGCTGGCCTACAGGAGAGCCGCGCCAGCAGCGCCTGGGATAGGGCTGCTTCATGTGTGAAAGCTCCCTGCCTCCAGGAGAGCCGCGCCAGCAGCCGCCTGGGACAGCGTTGCTTCATGTGTGAAAGTGCCAGCCTACAGGAGAGCTGCGCCAGCAGCGCCTGGGATAGGGCTGCTTCATGTTTAAAAGCGCCGGCCTACGGGAGAGCCGCGCCAGCAGCGCCTGGGATAGGGCTGTTTCATGTGTGAAAGCGCCGGCCTACGGGACAGCAGCGCCTGGGATAGGGCTGCTTCATGTGTGAAAGCGCTGGCCTACAGGAGAGCCGCGCCAGCAGCGCCTGGGACAGCGTTGCTTCATGTGTGAAAGCGCCGGCCTACAGGAGAGCCGCGCCAGCAGCGCCTGGGATAGGGCTGCTTCATGTTTAAAAGCGCCGGCCTATTGGAGAGTGCGCGCCAGCCAGCGCCTGGGATAGGGCTGTTTCATGTGTGAAAGCGCCGGCCTACGGGAGAGCCGCGCCAGCAGCGCCTGGGGCAGGGCTGCTTCATATAAAAAAGCGCCGGCCTCTACAAGAGGCGGCACCGGCAACTCAAGGTTGCTCAAGGTAACACATAAGTCTGCTAGGCCCACGGAGTCGGGGGATGATTCCCCACCGGGGCTGGATAGCAAAATAATAGGCCCACTGAGTCGGGGGATGATTTCTCATGGGGGCTGGATAGTGCGTTTGAGCGACTATCCCAAATGCAGCAACTATTGCATAGAGTGCTGCAGCAGGGCCACACTCCAGCAGGAGGAGTGTCAGCGCCACACTGAACAAAAGGCGCCAGCAGCACCTAGTAAAAGGGCTGCTTGATAGAACCTCATGGATGATGATGGGAATGAAGATGAAGATGGCGGTTTAGTGTGGCGTGCTCAGACGCAGCGGCTTTACACAGCCTCAGTCCGAGTGAATTCGGAGCAGCCCGCAGACCGAGCGGACGCGGCTGTGAAAACAAGGGTGGTATGTAAAAACCCTAAAACCCGAGAACCCCTAGAACCCCTAGAAAACCCCAGTACCCCCCCCCCCCCCCCCCCCCCACCCCCCCCCCCGCCTAGAATTCCCAGTACGACCCGAAAACACCGTAAGGGACTCACCTCTAGGACGGGGAAATCAGACACGGCGCCTTTGCACTCCCCAGTCCGAGTCAATTCGGAGCAGCCTGGTACCGAACGTTGTTATGGAAATCAGGTACCTAAAAACCTCAGAACCCCTAGAAATCCCAGTACCCCCAGAAAACACAGTAAGGGACTTATCTCCAGGACGGGGATATCCAGTACCTGCACAGTGATCCCGACAGGTCGTACGTGGAGCCGAATGCAACTGCTCAACATTGGAAGTGGCTGCGAGAACCTGGCTGGTGAGTACTACTGTACTCTCACCAAAATCCCGATGGAGCCTGGCAGAACAGCCTCCTGGATCACCACCCCGGAGGCTAGGAGATGGAGAATGCGCCGGGAGAGGAAGCAGAAACATGGAAGGCAAGCGGGGATGCAGGTCAGGCTATGGAGGGCCCCACAAAGACCATCGCTACCAAGTGTCTTTCACGAATGTCCGGTCACTCACCAACAAGCTGGATGAGGTGAGGCTCTGGATCAACACCCAGCGATCCCTGAAAGACTGCTGTGTGCTGATCTTCACAGAGACCTGGCTCAGCGCGTTGGTTCCCGACGGGGCTGTAGGCCTAACCACTGCATCGTGTTGATAGAACAAAGGACTCCGGTAAGAGCAAGGGTGGCGGGCTCTGCATCTATATCAACAAGGACTGGTGCACCAACCACACCGCAGTAGAGAGCTACTGTTCCCCAGACCTGGAATACCTACTGCTTAAATGTAGGCCGTTTTACTTGCCTCGGGAGTTTACTGTGGTTATCATCATGGCCATATACATCCCACTACAGGCTAATGCTAACCTAGCGCTAGCACAGCTGCACTTGGCCATCAGCAAGCAGCAGGATGCTCACCCCGACGGTGCCTTCATTGTTGCGGGGGACTTTAACCAGGTGGACCTACGAGCTGCACTCCGCAAATTCCACCAGCATTTTCTACCAGGGGCTCAAACACACTGGATAAAGTGTACACCAACATCAAGGACGCATACAGAGCCCTCCCCTGCCCATCCCTGGGACAATCCGATCACCTCTCACTGCTTCTACTGCCTGCATACAAACCCCTCATCCGCAAGACCAAACCTGCAATAAAGACAGTCAAAATATGGCCCAAGGACGCCACCCTACAACTCCAGGACTGCTTTGATCACACAGACTGGGACCTGTTTGCACAACAGGCTACCAGTGGTACAGATGTTAACTTGGAGGAGTGCACATCCACTGTGCTTTCCTACATCAACTGCTGTGTGGAGACTGTCACAGTGGACAAGGAAATAAAGATGTTCCCAAACCGCAATCCGTGGATGAACACGGAGGTTCAGAATCTGCTAAGGGCACGCAACATTGCCTTTAAATCCAGGGACACTTCTGCCTACAGTGCTGCCAGGTCGAACCTGAACAAAGGCATAAAAAAGGCCAAAGACATCCACAGGCAAAGGGTGGAAGACCACTTCAACACCGCGGACACCAGAAGCACGTGGCAGGGTGTCAGGGACATCACTGACTACAAGAGCAGCCCCGTCTGCCCCCACAGTGATATCACACTGGCCAATGAATTAAACACCTTCTTCGCACGCTTCGAAACTGGCAACACCACCAGGAGAGGAACAACCCTGGCTAGGGCGGAGGGACAGGCCTTAACACTGAGCACCCAGGAGGTACAGTGCGCTCTGCGTTGTATCAATCCACGCAAGGCTGCAGGCCCAGATGGAGTCCAGGGTAGGGTACTGAAGGACTGTGCTGTACAGCTGGCGGAGGTATTTACGAGGATCTTTAACCTGTCTCTATCTCTGGCAACGGTCCCCAAGTGCCTGAAGACAGCTACCATAGTGCCGGTGCCGAAAAAGTCTAAAGTCACCAACCTGAATGACTACCGCCCGGTTGCCCTAACACCAATACCAATGAAGTGCTTTGAAAGGCTGGTCCTCTCCCACATTAAATCCAGCATCCCTGCATCATTGGACTCTCATCAATTTGCATACAGGGCAAATAGATCCGCAGAGGATGCCATCTCTGTGGCTCTTCACACTGTCCTGACCCATCTGGAAAGACAGGGCACCTACGTGAGGATGCTCTTCATTGACTATAGCTCTGCCTTCAATACGGTCATCCCCACCAAGCTCACCACCAAACTCCACCAGCTAGGCCTCAGCTCACTGTTATGCGATTTGGATCCTGAAGTTTCTGACGGAGCGACCACAGGAAGTGAGACTGGGGCCGCACCTGTCCTCCACTATCACCCTGAGCACCGGCACACCACAGGGCTGTGTACTGAGCCCCATGCTCTACTCCCTCTTCACCCACGACTGTGTCCCTGCATTTGACAACACCATTGTCAAGTTTGCAGACGACATAACGGTGATCGGGCTGATCACCAACGGTGATGAAACAAACTATAGAACGGAGGTGTAGAACCTGGCGGACTGGTGCTCACGGAACAACTTGTTGCTAAACACCTCCAAGACCAAGGAGCTGATTTTACTTCGGAGTCACGTGAGTGACTACGTGAAGACCCCGTCCAGCACGCATGCGCGACATTAGCGTTCATGCAGTGCACCCGCGACGAACGGGAGTTCAAGGCGCTCCCGCTACAAATTGAAAAGTCGGGCCGACAGGTAAGTTTTACCGTGGCCGTGTGTCTTTTTTTCTGTGGTCTGCTTGTTTTCAGAAAGAATGAGCAAGACCAGAGGAAAGAAGTCTGCAGCTCGCCCCCGTTCGTCCTCCGTTGAGGAATGCTCTTTGGAGGGGGGGCAAGAGGCGGCGGGTATAACTACCGTGCCGAGCCCAGCACCGCTCGTGCTGCCTGAGCAGCGGTCTGGAGGTACCTGCAGCCAGAACCGGGCGGTAGTGTCCGACGATTCGGATGAAGATGCCACACCGCTCGAGAGCGACACAGGCAGCCGCCTAAGCCGCATGGAATGGCTTATGGAGCAATTGCTCCAGCGAGATCTGCTGAGAGAGCAGCAGCAGACTCGCCAAGGGAGCTCAGGCACTCCCGCAGTGCCCTTTACGGCACTGGCCATTGCTTCACCTTCTTTTGAAGGCAGCATTGGCGACCAGGTCTGGGCTGGTCAAGAAGAGGGGTCACTGGCTGAAGATATCGGGAGTACGCAGGGTGTACAGGATCAGGAAGAGCTGCTGGGTGTGGTCAACCGCTACGTGGCCATTCCACAAGCGGGTCGGCCGTTAGAGCCGAAACTTGCAGCCAGCATTAACCACCTGTCCTCAAACCCCTACAAGAACAGGTGTGGCAATGAGGCTCTTGAACTATATACAGCCCCAGTAAATTGTACATCATTGAATGTACCCGCTGTAAACAGCCAAATTTGGGGACATTTGGGCAGAACATCAGGAACCTGAAAGTTGAAGCTCCAGAAAATCCTTAAACTCCTGACTGCAGGAATAACATCATATGCTCGGTCCATTGATGATGTGGACATCTCCACAAATCAGCAAGACACATTAGCTCTGCTGTGCACCACTCAATATGAAATAAACAATTTACGGAAGGGAAATTATCAAGCCTGCCCTCAACCCTAAATTTGCAGAACTTTGCAAAAACACCGGGTTCAGAACCTCCTATTCTGCTCTTTGGGAAAGACCTTCCAAAAAAGGTGAAAGACTCGAGGAAGAATCCAAGACCTTTGGTCTCGTGAGGGCAGGTTTGGGACCGAGCAGACCTAACAAAACCCAGGCGGCAGTACCCCATGGCGTCCACCAGTCGTCGACCACACTATGGGACTGGTGAAAGCTCGGGGTCCGCAACCATTCCCGTAAGCTTTTTTAGGCCAGGGCCCAGAGCGGACCCCATGGAAAATGCGCCACCCCAACAACATCAACATCAACATCAACCCTCTACAGCCCAGCAGACGCCTCATCGCCCAGCGAAGAGGCAGAAGAAGCACCAATAACCATGGAGGTAGGTGGGTCTGGTTGCTCTCAGCATATGAGCAGTAGGGCTCTATACTAACAGGGGGAGATTGCACTTGTTTTTGGATGCATGGGAATCCATCACTAATGACAAGTATATACTCAGCAGCGTTCATGGCTACAAAATTGACTTTGTTCATGAAAACATTCCGCCAGTTCAGCATATACCAAAAGGTATTCACCCTCTCAGTCAAAGAGAAACAAGAGGGTCAAGCTGAACTGATGAGGTTACAAGCAAAAGGGTGTCATTGAAAGAACAAAACATGAACCTTTGGAATTTGTGTCTAATATTTTCACTAAAATCAAAAAAGATGGTGGACGTCGCATCATCATTGACTTAACTACTTTAAACAAGTCTGTCAGGTATATACATTTCAAGATGGATACTTTTGAAACACAGCCAGACTATTGGTTTCTAGAGGGTACTTTCTAGCAAGCATTGATTTAAAAGATGCCTACTACTCAGTACCCATACACAAGGAACATCGTAAATACTTTAAAATTTATCTGGATGAAACAGCTATGGGCAATTTAAAGCCTTACCAAATGGGCTAACCTCCGCTCCAAGGCTGTTCACTAAAATCTTAAAACCTGCCTTGGCATTATTGAGGAAACAAAAGCATATAGTCATGGCGAATTTAGACGACATTTTAATAGTAGGGAAAACCTTGGAGACAGCCATTTTGGCAGTAGCAGCCACCAAACGTTTGTTTGAAACTTTGGGGTTTGTCATACATCCAGATAAATCCAATTTTACACCGTCCACTGCCATGGACTATCTTGGATTTACGATTGATACTTGTTCGCATGATTGTAACTCTGCCGAAGGGGAAAGCATCAGAATTGGCAACTATCATGCAACAAACTCATGAATAAACATCAGCCAACCATACAGGAGGTAGCTAGAGTTATTGGCAAAATGGTAGCAGCTTTTCCAGCTGTACAATTTGGGCCTTTGCACTATCAAAATTTGCAAAGAGCAAAAGTTGCATGCACTAAATCAAAACTCAGGTCACTTTGACCGAGCTATGAGTTTAACTGCTGAATCCATTCCAGAGTTACAATGGTGGGCAAGGAACGTTAAGGCTCAGCTCCAGTCCCATAATATTCACCAACCCAGTATTAACCATTCAAACGGATGCCAGTGCTTTGGGCTGGGGAGCAACTAACATGCAATCCAGCACAGGGGGCAGATGGACTAAATTTGAATCATCTTGCCTACAGACACGGGGTATCAACTACTTAGAAATGTTGGGTGCGTTTTATGGGGTTAAAAGCATATTCATCTAATACGCATCATGCACATGTCCGGTTGCAATTAGATAATACCACGGTGGTGGCTTATATCAACCACATGGGTGGTGTAAAGTCGATATCGTGTGACAATTTGGCCAACCTAATCTTGGCAATGGTGTGTTGAAAGACATAGTTGGTTATCAGCAACTTACCTACCAGGTAAGCAAAATACAGTGGCAGACACCAGGTCACGCAGATTCAATGATAACATCGAATGGATGTTAAATCCCAAAATATTTGCTGAAATTACAAAGCAATATGGCACACCAATATCAATCTATTTGCATCCAGGCTGAATCACCAGGTACCAACGTATGTCGCTTGGGAACCAGACCCTGAGGCAGCAGCAGTTGATGCATTCTCGCTGCATTGGGGGAAAATGTTTATTTTATGCTTTCCTCCCTTCAGCCTCATCAGTCGGGTATTACGCAAGATTCAATTGGATTCCGCTTCAGGAATCTTGATTAATACCCGACTGTCCTACACAGCCATGGTTTTCCAGTGACCTTCGACATGGCTGTTGAAAACACCGTTGGAATTCCCATCAGTCGAGAGTTATTAATCCACCCAGTGTCCCAGGCATTAGTTCACCCGTGCCATGACAGAGTCAATCTCCTGGCTTGCAGATTCTAAAAAGACCTTCTACTGGGCCTGGGACTGTCTGAGGACGCCATCAACATGATGACCGCATCCCACGGGAGTTTCCACCAGGAGGACAATACCTGACCAACATAAGAAAATGGGAACGGTATTGCCCAAAACAGGAACTAACCTACACTACAGCTACAGCCACCAGAGTTGTGGAGTTTCTGGTTGGATTACATCGGGAAGGACTCAGCTACAGCGCCATTAATACAGCCAGGTGTGCGTTGTCAGCTTATTTGGTTCCAGCAGCAGGACAACTGACTTTGGGGTCCCATCCACTAGTGGTCAAAAAATCATGAGGGGCATTTTTAACATCAATTCCCCTAGGCCTAGGTTACACTCAGATCTGGGATGTCAGCATTGTACTGATTGTACCTTAGGGGATGGCCACCACCCAGGTCACTCACGCTGGAACAACTTACTCTGAAATCAGTCATGCTCATGGCACTAGTGTCAGCTCAAAGGGTACAGTCCCTCCACCTTCTGAGGCTGGACAGCATGACAGAGTCATTGGACTGTATCACATTTCACATTCAGGGACTGGTCAAACAAACTAGACCAGGTACCATGCCTCCAGTAATGGAGTTCCGGGCATATTCACCTGACCCACGGTTGTGTGCCAAGACCCATCTCGCCAATTACATTGACACAACATATAACTTAAGAGGGAGAGAAAAAGCCTTATGGATAAGCCACAAGAAGCCTCATGGTCAGGTGACGAGCCAAACCATTTCAAGATGGCTCAACAGGTGCTTAAGTCCGCGGGAGTCGATACTAATGTTTACAAATCTCATTCCACCAGGGCTGCATCTACGTCGGCGGCTAGGCGAATGGATGTGCCTATGGACCATATTCTGGCCAGAGCAGGGATGGTCCTCAGAGAGAACTTCCAAAGGTTTTATAATAAGCCGCTGGCGGAACCTGCTACATTTGCAGACATAAATTTTAGAGTCTGCAGCTAATATTTAATTTAAGCCGGGGGAGCTCTCTGTTTTTTGTTATTATTAATAAACCTTTATTGTTCACAAACAGGTTATTGTTGATTGTATAACATGCTTCCTCCCTCTAAGGTCTTCAGACAGTGAATGAAGCATGAGCTGGTTCACGGTTCGGATTCACAGAACTTTGAAGTCTTCATGTAGTCACTCACGTGACTCCGAAGTAACATAGTAAGATTAAATGAGAACTTACCAGTTCGAAGTTTGATCTGTATTTTTATGGAGTTACGATGAGGGATTACGTGCCCTCCGCTCCCACCCTCTATTATACAGATCAACTGGGAATTAAGTTCTTATTTTTTCTTTACTACATTTATTTCACTTGTTGTGTTTTTCTGTGAATCCACACCGCTGCTTTGAAGAAATGTCGCGCATGCGTGCTGGACGGGGTCTTCACGTAATCCCTCATCGTAACTCCTCATAAAATACAGATCAAACTTCGAACTGGTAAGTTCTCATTTAATCTTACTATTATCTACTTCAGGAGGTCACAGAATGGGGAATATGCCCCAATCTCCATCTACGGAGACAGTGTGGAGAGATTGTCCAGCTTTAAGTTTCTGGCAAAGAGTGGAAGACCATTTCAACACCGCGGACACCAGAAGCACGTGGCAGGGTGTCAGGGACATCACTGACTACAAGAGCAGCCCCGTCTGCCCCCACAGTGATATCACACTGCCCAATGAATTAAACACCTTCTTTGCCCGCTTCGAAACTGGCAACACCACCAGGAGAGGAACAACCCTGGCTAGGGCGGAGGGACAGGCCTTAACACTGAGCACCCAGGAGGTACATTGCGCTCTGCGTTGTATCAATCCACGCAAGGCTGCAGGCCCGGATGGAGTCCAGGGTAGGGTACTGAAGGACTGTGCTGTACAGCTGGTATTTACGAGGATCTTCAACCTGTCTCTATCTCTGGCAATGGTCCCCAAGTGCCTGAAGACAGCTACCATAGTGCCGGTGCCGAAAAAGTCTAAAGTCACCAACCTGAATGACTACCGCCCGGTTGCCCTAACACCAATACCAATGAAGTGCTTTGAAAGGCTGGTCCTCTCCCACATTAAATCCAGCATCCCTGCATCATTGGACTCTCATCAATTTGCATACAGGGCAAATAGATCCGCAGAGGATGCCATCTCTGTGGCTCTTCACACTGTCCTGACCCACCTGGAAAGACAGGGTACCTACGTGAGGATGCTCTTCATTGACTATTAGCTCTGCCTTCAATACGGTCATCCCCACCAAGCTCTCCACCAAACTCCACCAGCTAGGCCTCAGCTCACTGTTATGCGATTTGGATCCTGAAGTTTCTGACGGAGCGACCACAGGAAGTGAGACTGGGGGGGCCGCACCTGTCCTCCACTATCACCCTGAGCACCGGCACACCACAGGGCTGTGTACTGAGCCCCCATGCTCTACTCCCTCTTCACCCACGACTGTGTCCCTGCAATTTGACAACACCATTGTCATGTTTGCAGACGACATAACGGTGATCGGGCTGATCACCAACGGTGATGAAACAAACTATAGAACGGAGGTGTAGAACCTGGCGGACTGGTGCTCACGGAACAACTTGTTGCTAAACACCTCCAAGACCAAGGAGCTGATTATCTACTTCAGGAGGTCACAGAATGGGGACTATGCCCCAATCTCCATCTACGGAGACAGTGTGGAGAGAGTGTCCAGCTTTAAGTTTCTGGGCACTCACATCTCAGAGGACCTCACATGGTCCACCAACACCGCTGCGCTGGTCAAAAAGGCACAGCAAAAACTGCTCTTCCTAAGAACATTGAAAAAGACTGGTCTGCCCCAACAGCTGCTGACGATCTTCTACCGCTGAACGACAGAGAGCATACTAACGTATGGCATCTCTGTGTGGTATCTCAGCTGCACGGAGGCGGAGAGGAGAGCTCTTCAGCGCGTCGTCCACAGAGCGCAGAAGAATATTGGGACACCGCTACCAGCCTTGGAGGGCATCTACCACACACAGTGCCTCAGGAAGGCTGTCAGCATCCATAAAGACTCCTCACACCCTTGTAATGGACTGTTCGAACTACTCCCTTCCGGCAGACGTTACAAGCCCGCACCACCAGACTCAGGAACAGCTTCATTCCCAGAGCTATAGCAGCTCTGAACCGGCCCTGCTGAGTATCCCCCACCCCCATGGACTCTCCCCCGGCCTCGCACTTTAGTCTGTGTTGATTTTACTGGTCTAATGTTCGTTTTTACAAACCTTGTTCTCAGGATATTTAAAACTAAATTTTATTTGTCGATTAAGTTATGAAATCGGATGGAAGTTGCAAACCAAATCTCGTTGCACTTATGTGTAATGACAGTAAAATATATTATTATTATTATATTATTATTATGATGAGGCGCGTGCCATGGGTCACCTTAGTTCTGACCCCGACTCTGATGGTGACGTTGAGCCAGATGTTCCATCTGCAGGCTGCACCAGCAGCAGCAGTTACAGGGCTGCTTCATGTCTCCCTCTTGGAGGCGGAGACCAGGATGGGTCAGTATCCTGCTGACGCTGAGTCTCAGGGTATGGCCGTGGGGGCTAAGACCCCAAGGGATGAAGGGCACGTGTCAGAGGTACCCTTTCCTGACAACAAAGTTGCCATCCCAGCAGAATGTTCCATCCTGGTACAGGTCCAAATGGGGCCATGTCAGCGCAGGTATCCTGCGGCCTGCGGTAGCGCCTGTTTAGGGCTGCCTAACAAATCGCCCTCTCTGAGGAGGAGAGTGCAAAAGGTCAAGATGTAACTGACTCCAGGCTCTAAAGATGTCGATGGAACAATACCGGAGCACATATGTGCCGGCAGTGAACAGCGAAAAAAAGGGGGATGTGAGAGCCAGCCGCCGAATCTGGTATTCCAGGTAATGACCTATTCAACAGCGGAAAAAACCTGGCAGACGGATCAATTAAGGCGGCGGGCAAAGGTTCATCGTTTCAGAACGCACCCCAGGCGCTCATCGGCAGTACGCTGTTCACTGGTGCTGGGGGCAGCATGACAGCTGGGCAGACGTTCCACGCACCCTACCAAACCTACTCAACAAGGTGGCTCTGGCACTACCGAAACATGGGTAAGTGGACCACTCACAAGTTGTAATATATTTACACTTGTTTGTACAACACAAAAGGATAACAACATCTGCTTAGATGCACAGTACTAGCATTCCAAGCAAGTTTGGGGAATTTGGCTAGGGTTGTCTATTAAGATAAGGCTTCATGCTTAATGCATTTTTTGATTATTCACTCATCCTGAGTCAATCGATGCAGTGAGGACGCCGAGATTTGGATGCGGCATGAAATCACAAGCTTTGAACCCTTCACGGAATCACTCACGTGACTCCGAAATAAAATAGTAAGATTAAACGAGAACTTGCCAGTTTGAAGTTTGATCTTGATTTTATGAGGAGTTAAGTGCCCTCACGCCCAACCCTCTCTCATAAAGGTCATCTGGTAGTTCTCAGGTTGCCTAATCTTACTACGTTAACTTCGATTTTTGTTATCTGTGAATCTCATACCGCTGCTTTGAAGATTGATGCGCATGCGCACTGGTGGGGTTCTTCACGTAAGCACCGACATAACTCCTGATAAAATTCAAGATCAAACTTCAAACTGGTAAGTTCTCATTTAATCTTACTATTCTCACCCAGATCATTGATATAAGCACAGAACCGTGAGGCACACCACTAATCACAGGCCTCCAGTCCGGAAAACAACCTTCCCTCCATCACCCTCTGCTTCCCTCCATGAAGCCAATGTTCTAATCCAAATAGCTACCTCTTCTTAGATCCAATGCGCTCCAACCTCCCTCTGGTTCTACGTTTCTCACCACACCTTCAATTCTTATCAGAATCCATGATCTCATCCCTTTGTCTTCAGCACATCACCTCCAGCCTCGGTTCCTGTCTCCACCCCTTCTCTCCCCCACCTTGGTCATTCTACCAATCACCCCACCCCCTCACCTGAACCCACCTGTCTTGCTCCACCACCTCCCCTCACCTGAACCCACCTGTCTTGCTCCACCCCGTCCCATCACCTGAACCCACCTGTCTTGCTCCACCAGTTCTCCTCACCTCTGCCCAATATGTACACGCACTGAGTGAGCATTACGAGCTTTGCCTGGTATATATTTATATGGACACACACACACATTTATATATACACTCACACACTCTGACACACTCTCTCTCACACACACACACGCTAACACACATTCACACTCTAACACTCACACATACTCACACACTCACAATCTTTTATATACACACACACACACACACTCTCTAACACACCTCCCAATCCCCCACCCCCACGACTAGAGGACCATGACTACCCGACAGTGAAAATGTGACACTTTTAGATCCTACTGTATGTTGTCATTAAACAGTTGGTTTTAAAATACAATATTGGATTCACCACGGGGCAGTGACCCGCGGTCTTCCTCCAGCAGTTTGTTTTTATTTCTTACAGTTCACCCGCTTCCCATCCACTTCCACCCCAATTAGGAAAAGCAGGGAAACATGTTTTTGTCCATGGGATGTTGGTGGGTGGGAAAACGCCGGGATATCGTCCAGTTGTCCGCCCGCCTGAGGCTGAGCGGCTCTCCCCCGGTCCCGGGGCCGCGCTGCCCGTGTCTCCCCCCGACCCCTGGGGATTCTCTGATTCTCTGCTTCTCGCCCCAGTCTCCATCACCCTGGATGTGGAAACAGTGCATCCACGGCTCGAGGTGTCTGAGGATCGGAAGAGGGTGAGATTTACCCGGACACAGAGGAGTCTCCCTGACATCGGGAAGAGGTTTACAAACTGTCGGTGTGTGCTGGGATCGGAGGGATTCACTCACATCGGGGCGACATTACTGGGAGCGTGGAGGTGGCGGAGAGTCGGAGCTGGAGTCTGGGAGTCGCCGCAGAGTCTGTGGAGAGGAAAGCGAGATGTCAAACAGACCCCCGGAGACTGGAGTCTGGGAGCATAGGGCGGGTGTGATGATAAGTTTGATGCAGTCACCTCCCCTCTATCCCTCTCCCCGCCCATCCCAATCGCCCCGGGAGGGTGGGAGTTTATCTCAGGTTACGAGTCCGGGACAGTTTTCATTTTACGATGTGGACACCAAGTCACATCTCCACACCTTCACTGGGAATAAATTCCGGAGAAACTTTATCCTATCTTCTGGACATGGAATACAGACAAGTGGCTGAAAATCTGCTCCAGTCTGTTCCGGGTGAGTAAAAGATAAGCAATACTCCGGTCTTTGGGATTGTGTGTGGGGGTGGGGGGGGGACACACAGCACCCTCATGAAACCCACAGACTCACAGGGAGTATGTGCACCCCACAAGTCTCCAAGGTCAGGTCTTAAGGTCGCATGGTCAATGGTGACAGGAGCAGAATTAGGCCATTCGGCCCAACAAATCTACTCCGCCATTCAATCATGGCTGAAACCTATCTCTCCCCATTCTCCTGCCTTCTCATAACTCCCCCTGATACCTGTACTAATCAAGAATCTGTCTATCTCTGCCTTAGAAATATCCATTGACTTCACCTCCACCGCCGTCTGTGCAAATAATTCCACAGATTCACCACCCTCTGACTAAAGAAATTCCTCCTCATCTCCTTCATAAAGGAATGTCCCTTTAATTCTGAGCTTATGACCTCTAGTCCTCTCGACTCTCCCACTAGTGGAAACATCCTCTCCACATCCACTCTATCCAAGGCATTTGCTATTCTGTAAGCTTCATGAAGTCCCCCATCATTCATCTAAACTCCAGCGAGTACAAGCCCAGTACTGACAAATGCTCATCAGTATGTTAGTAAACCACTCTTTCTGGGATCATTCTTGTTAAATTCATCTCGACCATCCCCAGAGCCAACACATCCTTCCTCATATATGATGCCCAACAATTGTTCACTATATTCCAAATGCAGCCTGACCAGTACTTATAGATCCTCAGCATTACGTCCGATTCTATTTTGTATGTTCCAGCCCTCTTCAAATAAATGCTAGCATTGAGTTTGCTTCTCTTTCTTTACTACCGATTGAACTTGCAGAGTAACGTTCAGGAATCCTGCACACGCATTCCCAAATCGCTTTGCACCTCCGATTTCTGGATTCTCTCCCCATTTAGAAAATAGCTCTACTACGTCTTTATTGCAGCCACCAAAATGCATGGATCCACACTTTGCTGCTCTGTATTCATCTGCCACTTCTCTGCTCCCACTCTCCACCAACCTGGTCCCAAGTTCTTCTGTAGAGTCCCTGCTTTCTCTACGCTTCCTGCCCTCCACTATTTTCGTATCTCCGCAAACTTGGCCACAAAGCCTTCTATCTCCCTCATCAATTCAGTAATACACACGTGAAGAGTAGCGGCCCCAGTAACCGACCCCAAGAATCACTAGTCACTGGCCGCCAACCAGAAATAACCTTTATTGCCACTCTTTGCCTTTGCCATCCAGCCCCCCCCCCCCCCCCCACTTGCATCCATGCTGGTATCTGCCTTTGATTTCATGGGCTCTCATCTTCCTGAGCAGCCTCACGTGGTGGTTATCATAGGCTTTCTGAATATCTAGATAAACAACTTCCACGAACTCTCATTGTCGGTCCTGCTGTTTACTTCTGCAAAGTATTCCATGCAGATTCGTGGAGGCAGCCACCCCTTTCACTAAACAGTGCTGACTTCGAACTATTTTATTGGAACCAGGTTCTCCGTACGCTCAGTCTTTATAATGGACTCTAAAAATTTGACCAACCATCGAAGTCAGGACTAACAGGCATATAGTTCCAATATTCTGCTTGCTCCCTTCTTGATGCAGCGGAGGTATTATTGGCAAATTTCCAATCGTCTGAGGAACCACTCCTGACTAGTTGATACTTGATTATAAGATGCTAGATTCTATCTAAGTATAAGGCCTCACAATCTCTAAAGCCACCTCGTGCAGGAAACCCTGGGGTACTGTCTATGCAGTCCAGGTGACTTCATCCACCTCAGCCCTTTCAGTTCCCAAACACCTGTCCTTTGTTACAGACACTCACTAACTTCACCCCTGTTCTCTTGCATTTCAGCACGGTTGCTGGTGTCGTTCCATGTGAAGACTGTTGCAAAAGTTCTTTAACTCTTCTGCCATTTCTTTATTCTCCATTATTCATTCTCAGGCATCGTTTTCCAGCTGTCCACATCCACTCTTACATCTTTCTTACTGTTTGTATATCTGTAGAAACTCATGCTATCATTTTTGATAGTACAGCTAGCTTACTTCGGATTTCATCTTTCCTCGCTTATGGCCTTTTTTGTTACCTTCTGTTCTTTAATAGCTTTCCAACCCTTTGGCTTCCCACTAATATTTACCAATGTTTTTCGCTTCTCTTTTAGTTTTATACAGTCCTTGACTTCCCTTCACAGCGCAGTCGCCTAAATTCCTCAAACTTTGCTCTTTGGAATGTAAAGATCCAGTATTTTCCAGATTATTGCCAGAAACTTCAGGCTAGTGGGTCAATTTCATGTCCACTTTGGCCATTCTCCTCCGTCATGCCTACCTATAGTCCAATACTATCTCTCTATGCAATACCGACACGTCGGTTTCACCGTCTCCTCTAAATTGCAGGTTGAATCTTATCATATTGTGGTCACTACCACTAGTGGTTCCTTACCTCGAGTTCCTGTCAAATCCGGTATCAACACTAATCCAGCAGTGTCATTTTTTGCTGGTGGGCTCCCCACAAGATGCTCTAAGGATTCATCTCGGAGGCTTTCTGGAAATTCCCTTTCTTGGGGTCAGTACCAACTTTCTTGCATATTGAAATCTCCATCCCCCGTAGTAATGCCTTTCTTATTTGCCAATTGTATATTCTGATGTAACCTGTACCCTATATTCCTGGGTTACTGTTTGGGGGCCAGTAGAGAATCCCATTAGAGTCTTTTTACCCGCATAATTTCTCTGCTCTTCCACATTGAGCTACATCTCGATTCCCTTGCCACCCTCGCTAGGATGAATGTTCATTCCTTACCAACAGAGTGCCTACCGCTCCGCCCCCCACCTTATCTGTTCTTTCCGATAGGAATTGTAACTGAATATTCAGCCCCTGCTCCGGATCCTTTGCAGCCACCATTTCTGTAATTTCCACAACTCATGCTACCTATTTGTTTCTGTACTACAAGCTCATCCACTTTATGTCTGATACTGCACACATCAAATTGAAACAACTTTAATTCTGCATTTACCTCCCCTCCTCTCACGTAGTCCGATTTATACTTACCTTACTCTCTTATCCCTTCTTTAACTTTAAACTTTCCGTCCCGTTACTTATGGAAACGTTGAGTTTTCTGATATCTTTGTTTAATCCACCCTTACACTTTCCAATTTGTTACTTCTCGTCCCACTAGTAAGTTTGAAGCTTTATCTACCAGCCCTTGGTTGGTAACAGTGTTCAAATTAGGAATGAACCAGGTCCCTGGAGCTGTGAAGGCTGCGTCACTGTGCCCCCCTTCTTTTGTTCTGTCCCCGCTGTCTTTATTGTATTTCAAATTTGGTTGGCAGTGACAATGTGAATATTCTTTTTTGTGCAGGATACGGGGTGTGGATCTAATTATCTTACCCTTTAACTCCCCCTTACACTTCCAATTTGTTGCCTCTCTCCCACTATTGAGTTTGAAGCTCTATCTACAGCCCTAGTTATAGACAATAGCAGTTGACAATAGGTTACAGGAGGAGGCATTCTGCCTTTGAGCAGCACCGCATTCACTGTGATCATAGCTGATCATCCACAATCAGTACCCTGATCTGTTCTACATATCCCAGACTCCAGTATCTTCTAAGAGCTTTATCTAACTCGTATGAAAAGATCTGGGGGAATAAATTGGCCACTCTGCTGCGGCGTAGTATTCCACGATTCACAACTTTGGGGTGAAAAAAGTTTTTCTTGTATGTTCAAAATGGCCTAACCTTTTTCTTAAAACTGTGGCCACCTGGTCGAGACTCCCCAAAAGTGAACATGTTTCTGCCTCTAGGTGTCAATCCTTAATATCTAAGATGTCAATAAGATTCTATCTCAATCCGTAAATTCCAGGTATACAAGCCCAGCGGATCCATTTGATCAACATAGGACAGACCCGCCATCCGGGAATTATCCTGGTGACTACACTGCACTCCTCAAATAGCAAGAATGTCCTTTCAAATTTGGAAGACCAAAGTGCACCACAATTCCTGGTGTGGTCTCACTGGGGCGTATA
>CM069160.1:34107017-34161798 GCA_035221665.1 Okamejei kenojei
CAACATCGTTTAAACATGTACTTTGGTCTGTCTTCATTAAGGAAGACACTAACAGTTCCCAGAAATACTAGGGGATCGAGGATCTGGTGGGAGGAGGAACTGAAGGGAATCCACAGGTTGTAAGGAAATGGTGTGCTTAGGCAAACGTTGGGGTTGAAGGGCAAATAAATCCCCAGGGGTATGATGGCATCTGTGCTGGGACCCCTATTATTCACAATATATATTAATGATTTATACGAGGGGAATTTTAAATGTAACATCCCGCAGGTATGTGTTGTAGATGACACACAGTGGTCACTGTGGTGGCATGCTGTGAACTGTGTAGGAGGATGCTATGAGGAATGCCAGGGGTGAGTTGGACAAGTTGGGTGAGTGGGCGATGCATGGGAGGATGCTGTTTTATTGTGGATAATAATTGTGAGGTTATTTCACTTTGGCAGCAAAAAATACGGAAGGATGTGTTTTATGTGATGTTGTCATGTTGGGGAAAAGGGGAAGTACAAAGAGTTCTGGGTGGGGTCTTGTTCATCAGTCAATGAATAGTAAAAATATGGAAGTTCATCAGTCACTGAAAGTAGACATAAAAAAAAGTTTTTATCCACGAATAGTTGCTCGAACAGCCTGTGTGAATCTGTAGTCTGTTATAGATTGATTGGGATTTTGTTGGTTTCACTTGTTGATCAATGGTGTTTTATCTTTATTGTTTTATTTTATTAATGTTTATGTGATTTTCAGAGTCATTTCGTATACTGTCACTGTATCGTATGTCATGTGTTACTTGTGGGCGGAGTGCACCAAGCAAATTCCGTGTATGTGAACACTTGGGGCCAATAAACTTTCTTACTGTTGGCATTCTAGCGAGAGCGATTAGATTTTTTTAGATTATATGTAGTTGAGAGATACAACGCC
The DNA here is from genome assembly GCA_035221665.1 of Okamejei kenojei. Taxonomy (NCBI): domain Eukaryota; kingdom Metazoa; phylum Chordata; class Chondrichthyes; order Rajiformes; family Rajidae; genus Okamejei; species Okamejei kenojei. Next base: position 34,107,927 of record CM069160.1, read on the forward strand.
GTAGACCCACCCTTCAACCCCCCTAGACCCGCACCGACCAGACGTAACCCCGACATAAAACTATCCTACACACACCAAGGCAATTTACGCAGAACGCCAAGTCAATTAAACTGCATACCTGTACGTCTTTGGAGGTGTGGGTAGGAAGGAGGAAAACCCACGCAGTCACGTGGAGAATGCACAAACTATACAAACAGATCCTTCCCGATAGACCAAGGTCGTGGGAGAAATAATATTGATCTAGATATAATTATATATATTATTGGAATTATTTGATTGAACCCGGGTCTCCGGCGCTTCAAGCGGTGTGAAGCAGTACTTGTGGTGTGTCGATACCGTGACCGCCGTTGGTTATTTAGGAGCGTTCCTACCTCAGTTGGACCACGACGCTGGGTGAGACCACGCCTGGAGTGTTGTGTGCAGTTTTGGTCCCCTAATTTGAGGAAGGACGTTTTGCTATTGAGGGAGTTCCAGCGTAGGTTTCACTGGTTAATTCCGGGATGGGGGACTGACATATGCTGTAAGAAGGATTGACCAGGCTGTATTCACTGGAAATTAGAAAGGAATGAGGGGGATCTTTAGATAAATCATTTAAACATTTTAAAGGACAGGACAGGCGGGATGCAGAAAATGTCCAGAACCAGAGTCACAGTTTAGAATAGGGGTAAGCATTTGGACTGATATCTTCCATACCTTTTCACCCAGGAGTTGTAAATCTGTGCAATCTTGAACAGAAAGCAGTGGAAGCAAAATTCTTAGATTTAGCGCTTAGGGCTAACAGAATCATAGAAAAACATAGTATTGTGTGTGTGCTGTGACCTAGGCCATTGTGTGTCTGCGAGCCTGCACCGCATCAATTGTTTTCCTTACATATGATCATGGCTGATAATCCAACTCAGTATCCCGTACCTGCCTTCTCTCATTACCCTCTGTTCCCCCTAGAGCCACTATGAGAGTGACCACATCTAATCCCTCTTAAATTTAGGCCAATGACTGGCCTCATTACCACTGTGGCACAGGAGTTCCAGAGACCTACCACTCTGTGTTGAAAACGTCCTTCTCTTATCGGTCCTAAAGGATTTTCCCCTTTATCCTTAAGGCTGTGACCCCTTGTCCTGGACCTCCCAACATCGGGAACAATGCTTTCTGCATCTAGCCTGTCCATACCCTTGGAGGAATTTGTAAGTTTCTATAAGATCCCCTCTCAATCCTCCTAAATTCTAGAGCGTAAAAACCAAGTCTATCAGCTCTTTCTTCATACGACAGTCCTGACATCCCAGGAATCAGTCTGGTGAACCTTCTCTGCACTCCCTCAATGGCAATAATGTACTTCTCAGAATTTGGAGACCTGGAACTGTACGCAATGTGTGTGTGTGTTGTGAGTCTCACCAAGGACCCGATAAACTGAATCAATGAATTTGGGGAGGAAAGGCCAGGATTGGGGGTCTGATTTTGGATGTGATCTGCCATGATCTTATTGAATGGCGGTGCTGACTGAATTGGCATACTCACCTGCACCTATTTTTCTATGTTTCTATTGATTAGATTCCGGAACTTACTGAACAACGGCATCTTGAACCTTTTTGCTGTGGTTAAAAATTGAGGTTAGCAAAAATCATTTGTGCCTGTGAAGTGAAAAAGCCCTTTGTCTTGGAAAGCGAATATCCATCACAGTGTTATGTGTGTGTGTGTGTTGTGTGTGCGACATGTATGTGTGTGTGTTGTGTGTTGTGTGTTGTGTGAATGAGTTTGTGAGTGTGTTTGTGTATCTGTGTGAATGCGTGTGGGGAGGAGGCGAGAGAGGGAGAGAAGAGAGAGGAGAGAGAGAGACTGTGCGTTTGTGAATGTATTTGCTGCATATCTTGCTACTGAGGCGAGCAGAGGGAAGCTGAGAATGAAGGAAGTGTCTAGAACCTAGACCTTAGAGTGTTCTGTCATTTCCTTACCATGTGGTTGCCTGTACCCGTGGATTTCCTCCACCAGTTTGTTTTTTGTTTCCTCACCGTTCACCCTGTGTTGCACTCACTTCCACCCCTATTTAGGAAACTCCGGGAACATGTTTTTTGTACCATGGATGTTAGGTGGGTGGTATAAACAGGGGGCGGGATATTGTCAGTTGTCCGCACGCCGGTGCCCGAGGCGGGAGCGGCCGCTCCCCAGGTCAGGGGCCGCAGCTGTCCCGAAGTCGAACACTGACCCGTGGATTCTCTGCTTCTCCCTCCCCCCGTCTCCGTCACCCTGGGATATGAGAACAGCAAATCCGCGGCTGGAGGTGTCCAGGATCTGAAGTCGTGAGTCGGAGACGGGACGAGAGAGTCTTCTCTGACACGGGAAGAGGTTTTCGCCACCGGGAGTGTGTGCTTGGGATCAGAGGGATTCACATGGGGAGACATTACTGGAGATGGAGGTGGAGGGGAGTCGGTTTGTGGTGTTTATGGGAGGAGTCCGCCGCGAGTCTGGGGTGAGGAAGGGACGGGTAACAAATGACCCGGGACTGGAGTCTGGAGCATTGGGGCGGCAGGGTGATGAGTTTATGCATTCACTCCCTCCATCCCCTCTTCCTCGCCGTTTCCCATCCCCGAGAGGGTGGAGGGTTTACATCAGGTTCACGAGGCTGGGACAGTTTCTTTTACGACGCAGGACCTCACAAGTCCCATTCCACACCTTCACTGCGAATAAATGATCACGGAGAAACTTTATCCTTTCTTTGGCCTTGGCTTACCAACGTGTGGATGGACAATTATTGCTCCAGTTCAGTTTCCGGGCTGAGTAGTGTCAGGTCTCGACTCTCTATGCGGGTCTTTGGGTTGTGGGGGTGTGTGGGGGGGGGGGGGGGGTGGGGTGGGTATGGGGGCCAGATTTCTATTCTATCAATTCAACTTGCATGAGTTTCGTAGAGCAATTTTAGGGAATCCGCATGTGTGTGTGTGTGTGTTCACGGATAAGGGATCTTCACTTACTTTATAATCACACATTATTTGCCTGGCTGTAGTGAGACTGTCCGATCACCTGAGAGAGAGCTGGGGAGAGGCGTGTGGGTTACAATTATACTGGACTGGGTGGGGGGGAGTTAGTGGTTAGCATGGACATCGTTACTATCAATTAAAGGTGTACCAAACATTTCATCTACATCCTTCCTCTACAAAAAAAACAGTGAGTGACAGAGGCGGACCACGTCTCATGCGCTAAGGTGAATGCAAACAGTAGGGCACGGCAATACAGAATCACACGTAATCACTGTAACGGACCGCAACCTGACCAGGCGACCAGGACGGGTCCGCACCTCGCCATCACCACCTTCGCTGACGGGAAACAAGCGGGGACGACGACGGGGCGTCGGTGGGGGCTACGGACAAGAGAACCCTGGGCGATGAGGGCATCGGGGGGGATGGCGAGAGAAGGGCGAGGAAGCCGTGAGGTGAAAGCGGGTTCACCGCATCCGCCAACGGGAGACAGGAAGGGGAGGACTGAGGGGGGGACCCCAGAGGAAAACCGGCAAGGCACGAGGCGCGAAAGTGTGTGTGTGGGGGGGGAGGGGGGCATATGGATGTAGCCCGGGGGGAGGGAGAGGCTCATTCACGAGCCGGAGATGCTGGCGGTACACCTGCCGTCGTGGTTGACAAGGTACACGTAAGACCGACAGGCCAGCTTGGAACTGCCAGAAGTGGACCTCATACAGACGACCTGGCCGGGGAGAAGAGGGCGCGAAGGACACAGGCAGGACCTGTCGTGGGAACGCTTCTGTTATTACGTGTTTCTGGGCAATGCCGTTTCGGACCAAGGAAGGTTTAAAGACGGAGGGGGACAGGGACTGCTGAGACACCGGGACCGTGGGCCTCGTGAACGGGGGGGCATGAGTCACTGTGCCGGGGAAGGGGCTCCCAGGGCATGGGTCGCGGGAGATGTTGCGGAGGTTTCAGCAGGGCCAGGTAGATGTCGGAGCAGGGATAGGTGGCAACGTTTCCAACAATCCTTTGGCACTGCGGACCGCGTGCTCGGCCAGTCCTTTGCTCTGCGGGTATTCGGGAAAACTGGTGTAATGACGAAAGTTCCATCGTTCGGCAAAAAGCACGGGAACTCGGCACTGGTGAAACTGGCTGCCGTTGTACGACTGCAGGCTGACCGGGGCACCCAAAGGTGGCAAAGTAGCAGCGCAACTGCTTCCGGATGGACCGCGGGAAAGAGAGGTGAGTGGAGCATGGTCAACTTCAAATCAGCTGGAGTAAGAGTCGACAAGCACCAGGATGTGTTTTCTGTGCCATTGAGATGTTGGTTGCAGCGCAGACCATGGCAGTGTCAGCAGCTGGATGCTGCAGGAGCGGCTCCCGCTGTTGCTGCTGAGCGAAGGCTGTTGCAGGTAGGGCACGCGGAGACCCTTATCCCGGAAGTAGGAGGCATGTCAGCCAGAAAAACTGGCTCCTGACGATGGAAAGCCACGGTCGCTTCGGCCCAGGGGATGGCCACGATGAGCGGTTTTGAAGTATTGTTCTCGTAGTGCTGCTGCGGGCACCACCACCTTGTGCCCTTCACAATCACACCATCACGAAGCACCAACTCGTCACAAACCAAGAAGTAAGGCACCGCTGCGGCCGGCCGGGAAGAACGGCGGTCTGGCCAACCCTGCCTGATGATCGCGGCCAGCGGTTGTAGCGAAGCGTCTGCAGCCGTGTGCTTGGCCAGGACTTCAACTGACTGGATGGGCACGATAAGTTAACGTTTATGACTATCAGATCGGACGTCTCGTACGGATGTCGGGGTTGTGGATGGAGAGATGGCGCCGAGACAGCGTGTCAGCAACAACCATGTCTTGCCCTTGCGATAAACCACTGTGAAAGTGAAGCGTTGTGTGGAGCATCATGGCTGGAGCCGGGAGGAGGCCATGTGTATCGGCTTGTTGAGGATGGTGACCAGAGGCTGGTGGTCCGTCTCAAACAGTGAAGCAGTTGCCCAGGGAGATAGTCTTTTGAATTTGGAGCAGGCAAAGACAACCGCCAGCAGCTCTTTCTCAATCTGGGCATAGCTGTTGTTCAGCGGTCGTCATTGTGCGGGATGCGTAGGACACAGGCAGTTGCACCCCGTCATGGATCTGCAGGCCCAAGGCGCGCCGCACCCGCGTCGAGCCGGCGGCCGGAGGCCCGAGGCCAAACTTAGATGCATACATGTGAGAACGATGGGGTGCTGGGAGGCCCACCAAAGTACTTCAGCGATGGGCATGCTGATCAGCTTAGGTTTGAGGGTGTCAAATGCATTCGCTGGTGTTGCGGGAACCAGGCCCAGGCAGTGTCCTTTCCTCACCAGATCCCGCAGAGGGGCCACTCAGTTCGCTCAGGTCGGGGATGAATTTTCCCAGGTAGTTGACCATGCCCAAGAAGCGCTGCAGGCCAGGCACGTCAGCAGGTGCAGGCATCTCGGATATTGCGGCCGTCTTCAGCAACCGATGCAGTGAAGACATGCCCACGTAGGTGACCTCAGGGATCCAGAATCGGCACTTCTTGGGTTTGAGCTTCAGGTTTGACCTCCCGGGCCCGCTGCAGCACCTGGCGAAGGTGGTGGTCGTGCTCAGCGACATTCTTCCATAAGGATGTCGTCGACAATGATGGCACACGGAAGTCCAGCAAACAGTTGTTCCATGGTCCTTTGGAAACACCTCGCTGGCAGAGTTGATCCCAAACGGCATGCAGAGGAAGCGATACCTGCCGAAGGGCGTGCTGAAGGTCGTCAGGTGCGAGGATCGCTCGTCTAGAGGAATCTGCCTGAACGAACTCTTGGCATCAAGAACCGAGAACACGGTGGCAGGGCCGACCTGTGCAGCAACATCCTCCACCGTCCGCATGGGATAGTGCGGGCGCCTGATGACCAAGTTCAAGACCTTAGGGTTGATGCAGATCTGTATTTCGCTCTTGTCTTTCTTCGCAGTGACAACAATAGTTGAGACCCACCGGGTGGAGTCCGTTACTGGCTTCAGGAGCCCGTGGCCACCATCTCGAGAAGAGTAGACTCGACCCTGCCCCTCATGGCGAAGGATACTTGGTGCGGGGGACGGATAACCGGCGTGATGTCGGGATTGAGGGCAATCCTGTAGCTGCAGGGCAACATCCCCAGCTTCGAGTCAAACCGGTCTGGGAATTTGGCCAGCGGGTTCAGGGGTGCCTCTACCAGGTGGACATCGCTGTGGAAGCTCACCAATCCGAGGTCCTGGCAGGCCTCCATGCCGAGCAGGGGGTCACACTTACCGTCTAGCAGGAAGAAAGAGAGGGGCCGAGAGGTCTTCAGCACCTTGCAGTGGAGAGTGCCCCTCCCCACAGGAACAAGTACACCACCCCCATAGGCACGCAAAACAGCACTGTCTGTTGGAAACGGGCTCATTATTTCTTATCTTCCTGAACAGGCTTGTTGACATAACATTAGCAGCAGCCCCCGTGTCCACCTTAGCAGAGAAGGCCATACCATTCATCATGACTCGGACGGTCGGGTCTGTTATCAGAGCAGGTGCACCTCGCAAGGACAACACATTCCGTTCGCTCTGAGAAGAGCCAGAGTGAGACAGGGGGAGTTAATCGTGCTGGAGATGGGAACCAGATGTGGTATCATCGCGTGTCAAGTAGCAAGACGGTATCTGCTGTGGCTGTGCAGGGTTCCCACGGGAACGGCATGCCGTCGAGAAAATGGTTGGGCTTGTTGCAGAAATTACACGTTTTCCCCAACGCCGGGCAGACATTAGCACGGTGCAAAACAAAGTTACAATTCGGACCGCGTTGGCGCGTTCTGGAGCCCTGCAGTGGGCTTGCCCTCTGTCGCCGAGGGGCATTGTACTGGCGACCAGCGAAACTGGCTGCGTGGAGCACAGGGTCCAGGTACAGCGGAGGAGACAGCCTCAGCTAAACGAGAGGCATGCAATGCCTCATTGAATGTCAGATCAGGCTTACTTAGCAGCTCAGAGCGCAGCATATCATCCCGTAGAACAAAGACCAAGATGTCACGGGTCAAAGTCTCAGGGGTCAGGACATGCAGGTCACATCGGCGAGCCAGTTGGCGCAGTGCGGCCATGAAATTGTCAATAGATTCCCCAGGTTTTGGTGTCGGGAGAACAGTTTGAAATGCTCTAAGATTTGGTTAATGGGAAGGTCACACATCGCCGTAAATTTAGCAATGAGACATACCGGGTCTGAAATACTCTCGCCTGGTCCGTAGATGAATGACTCCGATTGCTCAAGCGCCTCGGGTCCAGCCAGGTTCAGCAGAAAGGAGGCTTTGACCGCGGGGGCCACAGCAGGGTGAGCGATTGTAACATAATGCTCAAAGTCACGTCGGAACACACTCCAGCGATGAGTGATGTCTGCATCAAAGACTAGGATGTCAGGTTTACGACAGGTAGAAGCCATCACCGCACAGGGAGGGGGTACTGGGACTAAGAAAATAAAACTCGATAAACTGGAGACGCAGGAAGGAGAACTTCTGACGCCATGTAAAGTAGATTCACGGATACCGTTAGATCTTCATTACTTTATTAATCACACATTATTGCCCTAGCTGTACGTGGTCTGTCACGATCACCAGAGAGAGAGCTAGGGGCGTGTAGGTTACAATTATACTGACTGGTGGGGGAGTGGTTAGCATGGACAACGTTACTATCAATTAAAGGTGTATACACATATCATCTACACTGCACCAGCACTCTCAAGTCACTTTGCACCTCCGATTTCTGGATTCTCTCCCCATTTAGAAAATAGTCTATATCTTTTATTCCAGCCACCAAAATGCATGGACTCCACACTTTGCTACACAGATATTCCACCTGCCACTTCTCTGCCCACTCTCCCAACTTGTCTAAGTAGTTCTGTATAGTCCCTGCTTTCTCTACACTACCTGTCGCTCCACCTATTTCCATGTCATCCACAAACTTGGCTACAAAGCCTTCTATTCCCGCATCCAAATCAGTTAATATACAACGTGAAGAGTAGCAGCCCCAGCAACGACCACCACAGAAATCTGCTAGTCATTGGCAGCCAACCAGAATAACCCCCTTTATTGGCACTCTTTTGCCTTCTGTCATCCAGAGGACCTGCTATCCATGCTGGTATCTGCCCTTTGATACCATAGGCTCTCATCTTCCTGAGCAGCCTCACGTGCGGCACCTTATCAAAGGCTTTCTGAAAATCTAGATAAACAACATCCACTAATTGTCCTTTGTCTGTCCTGCTGTTTTACTTCTGTAAAGTATTCCTGCAGTTTGGTCAGGCAAGACCTCCCGTTCACAAAACAGTGCTGACTTTGACCTATTTTATCATGAACCAAGTTCTTCGTAAGCTCAGCCTTTATAATGGAATCTAAAATCTGACCAACCATCGAAGTCAGACTAACCAGCCTATAGTTCCCAATATTCTGCTTTGCTCCCTTCTTGTGCAGCGGTGTAATAATAATAGTCAGGAGCGGAACCACTCCTGACTCTAGTGATTCTTGAAATATCATGGATGCTATGTATCTATCTATGTATTAATGCATTACATCCCTAATCCACAATCCCCAAAGCCACCTTGTGCAGACCCCTGGGGTACAGTCCAACTGGTCCATGTGACTTATTCACCTTCAGCCCTTTCAGCTTCCCAAGCACCTTCACCTTAGCAATAGCCACTCCACAAACTTCCACCCCCTGACTCTCTTGTATTTCAGACACGTTGCTGGTGTCTTCCACTGTGAAGACTTGCAAAAAATGTAAACTCCTCTTCCATTTCTTTATTCTCCATTATCATTTCTCCTGCATCGTTTTCCAGCTGTCCAACATACGCTCTTATATCTTTCTTACTGTTTGTATAACTGAAGAAACTCTTGCTATCCTTTTACATATTACCAGCTAGCTTAACTTCATATTTCATCTTTCCTCACCTCATTGTCTTTTCAGTTACCTTCTTTTGTTCTTTAAAAGCTTCCCAATGCTCAAGCTTCCCACTAATCTTGGCAATGTTATACGCCTTCTCTTTTAGTTTTATACAGTCCTTGACTTCCCTTGTCAGCCATGGTCATCTCATTTTCCCCCAGAATCTTTTTTATTCTTTGGAATGAAAAGATCCTGCATCTTCCAAATTATTCCCAGAAATTCTTGCCATTGCTGTTCCACTTTCAAACCTGCTAGGGTCTCTTTCCAGTCAACTTTGGCCAGCTCCTCCCTCGTACCTCCATATTCCCCTTTGCTCAACTGCAATACCGACACATCCGATTTCACCTTCTGCCTCTCAAATTGCAGGTTGAATCTTATCATATTGTGGTCTCTACATCCTTGTGGTTCCTTTACCTCGAGTTCCCTTGTGAAATCTGGTTCATTACACAACACTAAATCCAGTTTCATATTTTGCTGGTGGGCTCCACCACAAGCTGTTAAGAATCCATCTCGGAGCATTCTAGAAATTCCCTTTCTTGGGGTCCAGTAACAACCTTCTTGCATATTGAAATCTCCCATCACCACCGTAGTAATGCCTTCCTTACATGCCAATTGTATATTCTGATGTAACCTGTACCCTATATCCTGGTTACTGTTTGGGGGCCAGTAGATAACTCCCGTTAGAGACTTTTTACCCGCATAATTTCTGAGCACTATCCACAATGACTCTACATCTTCTGATCCCATGCCACCCCTCGCAAGGGACTGAATTTAATTCCTTACCAACAGAGCTGCCTCACCCGCTCTGCCCACCTGTCTGACTTTCCGATTGGACGTATAACCCTGAATATTCAACTCACAGCTCCGATCCTCTTGCAGCCACATCTCTGTAATTCCCACAACATCATGCCTACCAATCTGAACTGCTACAAGCTCATCCACTTTATTTCTTATACTGCACACATTCAAATACAACACCTTTAATTCTGTATTCACCTCCCCTCCTCTCACACCAGTCCCGATTTTACCTGATCTTACTCTCTTATCCCTACTTTAACTTTCCATCCTGTTATTTCTGGAACCTTCTGTAGCTTTTCTGCACTATCTTTCCCTTTAACTCCACCCATACACTTCCAATTTGTTACTCTCCGCTCCCTACTATTTAGTTTGAAGCTCTATCTACAGCCGTAGTTATGGACAATAGGTGCAGGAGTAGGCCATTCTGCCCTTCGAGCCAGCACCGCCATTCAATGTGATCATGGCTGATCATCCACAATCACTACCCTGTTGCTGCCTTCTCACCATATCCCCTGACTCCAGTATCTTTAAGAACTCTATCTAACTCTCTATTGAAAGCATCCGGAGAATTAGCCACCACTGCCTGTGGTGTAGAATTCCACAGATTCACAACTCTCTGGGTGAAAAGGTTTTTCCTCGTTTCTGTTCTAAATGGCCTAACCCTTTTTCTTAAACCGTGGCCTCTGGTCGGGACTCCCCCAACAAGTGAACATGTTTCCTGCCTCTAGCGTGTCCAATCCCTTAATAATCTAATGTTTCAATAAGATTCCCTCTTATCCTTCTAAAGCCCAGCCGCTCCATTCTATCAACATATGACAGTCCAGCCATCCCGGGAATTATCCTGGTGAACCTACACTGCACTCCCTCAATAACAAGAATGTACTTCCTCACATTTGGAGACCAAAACTGCACACAATACTCCAGGTGTTGTGTCACTAGGGCCCTATACAACTGCCCTAGTGAGATTGTAGCTACACAATTTACGATGAAAAAAAAAATGTTGAATTTGTAAATGTCTCCTCTTTATGAAACATTCTCGGTATTTGCTTTAGGAGTGGATTATTTTATTTTCACTGTTGACCATTATCTTGGAAGTGAGGTGAATGAGAGCTTTTCCTGTTTAATTGAAACTGAAAGGACATAAAAAATCTGTCAGATACCGTTGGTTTAAATATATGTTTTGCTTATTCAGTAACACTACACATTAGGAAATCTTTGTGGGGAGGCTGAATACTATTATGCCTGTACATAATGAAACTGTACACTGTTCATTAGATTGGCCACTCGCTAATCTCCTTGAGTACCAATATTGTCAGAACAGATTATTTTATAAAATGTTGCAAGTTCATATTGCGATTAATGCAGTCACTTGTGATCAAAATCCAGCTCGAGGGCATTTATTCTACAATGGGTATTATTGCTCTTGTATATCCGAAATCATGTAGTGTTGTATACAGTTTGCCAGGAGTCTGGTCCCAGCCGGGTTCAAGTGGAGTCTGGTCCCAGCTGGGTTCAAGTGAAATCCGTCCCGTCGGAACAGTTCCCTCCTTCCCCAATACTGGGGCCAATGTCACACAGATTCAAATCTACATCTTCCACATCAGTCTTTGATCCATGCGTTCAGCTCTCTAATCCTCTCAACTCTATGCCAATTTGCTCTCGGCTCAAGTAGCAATCCAGAGATTATTACCTTCTTGGTTCTGATGTACAATTTGGCATCTAGCTGTTCAAATTCAGGATTGAACCCAGGTCCCTGGAACTGTGAAGAGCTGCGTCACTGTGCCCCCCCTCTGTTCCGTGCTCCCGCTGTCATTATTTTATTTCCAATTTTAGTTGCAGTGAAAATGTGAAATATTTCTGTTTTGTGCAGGATACGAGGATGTGGAACGATATTATGGTAAGTACAGGCAGATGTATAATTCAATAATACTATCTGGTGTGCGTCATACCGGCTAAAGCACAGATCATGAATGGTTCAATGTAACGTAGAACTGTACAGCACAAGAACAGGCCATTCAGCCCACAATGTGCAGAACGTGGTGCAAAGAACAGCTTTTATCTGCCTGCACATAATCCATATCCCTCCATTCCCTGTATATCCAGGTGTCTGTTTAAAATGCCACTATCGCATCTGCCTCCACCACCACCCCCGGCAGCACATCCCAGGTACTCCCCTCCCTCTGAAAAACAACTTGCCCCGCACAAATCCTTTCAACTTTGCCCCTCTCACCTTAAAGCTCTGTCCTCTAGTATTTGATCATTTTCACCCTGGAACGAAGGTTGTGACTATCCACCCGTTCTATCTTCTGCCTCAACTACCTCTTCCGACAGCTCATTTCATCGACGCATCACCCTTTGTGTAAAAGAGTTCCCTCTCTGGTTCCTGTTTACTCTACTCCCCCCTCCACCTTACTTTAAAGGTATGGTTGGTGATTCCCCTACTCTGGGGACGGGACTGATCTATTCCTCTCACCCGTTTACCTGATCTATTCCTCTCACAATACTGTACACCTCTATAAGATCACCCCTCATCCTCCTGCGCTATGGGGAATAAAGTCCTAGCCTGCTCACCCTCTCCCTAAAGCTCAGGCCCTCGATTCTGTGCAACATCCGTGTAAATCTTATCTGTGCCCTTTACAGCTTGACAACGTATTTCCTATAACAAGGTGCCCAGAACTGAACACTACTCTCCAAATGTGGCATCACCAATGTCTTATATATCCGCAACGTGACCCCCCAACTTCTATACTCTGTGACTGATGAAGGCCAATGTGCTGAAACACTTTATGAGCACACTATCTTCCTGTGACGCCACTTTCAAGGAACTATGTACCTGCACTCCTACATTACATTTGTATTTAATCCTGTATTAAATACCATCTGCCGATCTGCCCAACTGATCAAGATTCTGCTGTAATTTTTGACAAACATCTTCACTATCCGCAATACCACCCACTTTTGTGTCACCTACAGACTTGCTAATCATGCCATGTACATTTTACTTCGGAGTCACGTGAGTGATTCCGTGTAGAACCCCGCCAGTGCGCATGCGCGTCAGTACGTCAGCCTCATTGGCGCAAGCAACGGACTGGCAGGACATCGCTCAGGCCGGCGGTAAGTTTAAACCTAGAAGGTAAGTTTCTTTTACTTTCCAGGGTTTTTGTTCAAGCAGGAGCCTCTCTTCACAGAGGTTTTCCTGCCAGATTTATTGCAGAGCCCGACGAGTGAGCCGGCTATGGGCCGTGGGGAAAACCCCGGTCCCACCGCGGAAGCGGATAGCCGGTAAAAGATCGGGTTTTGAGATAAGCAGCCGCTGACAAGGCAGTCAGTGGCTTCCAGCCTGCGGGGATGCCGAGGAGTGGCAAGTAAGTAATGCCAGAGTCGCTGACAGTGCGGTCAGTGGCTCACAGACACGTTGGGCCCCAGGCAGGGAGTAAAATTGGTGAAGAGAGGACTCGTTCAGCCCTATTGGGCTCAGGTGAGTCGGGCTGCAAGGGTTTCTCTCCAATAATAAAGATATTTTTTGCATGTATGCTGTACTACTTATAACCCTTCACAGGTGAAGCTGCCTACTGTAAACTAGCGCCAAGATTAGTGAGACTAGTGCGGGCCCGTGTGGGGACAAGCTGCGCCAGCAGCCGCCTGGGATAAGGTTGCTTCATGTTTAAAAGCGCCGGCCTACAGGAGAGCCGAGCCAGCAACGCCTGGGACAGGGCTGCTTCCATGTGTGGAAGCGCCGCCCGGGGAGAGCCGCGCAGCAGCGCCAGCAGCGCCGCCTACAGCTTTGCTTCATGTGTGAAAGCGCTGGCCTACAGGAGAGCCGCGCCAGCAGCGCCTGGGACAGGGCTGTTTCATGTGTGAAAGCGCCGGCCTACGGGAGAGCCGCGCCAGCAGCGCCTGGGGCAGGGCTGCTTCATATAAAAAAGCGCCGGCCTCTACAAGAGGCGGCACCGGCAACTCAAGGTTGCTCAAGGTAACACATAAGTCTGCTAGGCCCACGGAGTCGGGGGATGATTCCTCATGGGGGCTGGATAGTGCGTTTGAGCGACTATCCCAAATGCAGCAACTATTGCATACAGTGCTGCAGCAGGGCACACTCCAGCAGGAGGAGTGTCAGCGCCACACTGAACAAAAGGCGCCAGCAGCACCTAGTAAAGGGCTGCTTGATAGAACCCTCATGGATGATGATGGGAATGAAGATGAAGATGGCGACGTGCTCAGACGCAGCGGCTTTGCACTCCTCAGTCCGAGTGAATTCGGAGCAGCCCGCCACCGAACGTGGCTGTGAAAACAAGGTATGTAAAAACCCTAAAACCCCGACAATCCCTAGAACCCCTAGAAACCCCAGTACCCCCCCCCCCCCCCCCCCCCCCGCCTAGAATTCCCAGTACGACCCGAAAACACCGTAAGGGACTCACCTCCAGGACGGGGAAATCAGACACGGCGGCGTTGCGCTCCCCAGTCCGAGTTAATTGGGAGCAGCCCGGCACCGAACGCTGTTGTGGAAATCAGGTACATAAAAACCTCAGAACCCCTAGAACCCCTAGAAATCCCAGTACCCCCAGAAAACACAGTAAGTGACTCATCTCCAGGACGGGGATATCTAGTACCCGCACTGCGATTCCGACAGGTCGTACGTGGAGCCGATTGGAACTGCTCAACATCGGACGTGGCAGCGAGAACCTGGCTGGTGAGTCCTACTGTACCCTCACCAAAATCCTGATGGAGCTTGGCACAACAGCCTCCTGGATCACCACCCCGGAGGGTAGGAGACGGAGAATGCGCCGGGAGAGAAAGCAGAAACGTGGAAGGCGAGCGGGGGTGCAGGACAGGCTACGGAGGGCCCCACAAAGACCATTGCTACCAAGTGTCTCTCACGAATGTCCGGTCACTCACCAACAAGCTGGATGAGGTGAGGCTCTGGATCAACACCCAGCGATCCCTGAAAGACTGCTGTGTGCTGATCTTCACAGAGACCTGGCTCAGCGCGCTGGTTCCCGACGGGGCTGTAGGCCTAACCACTGCATCGTGTTGATTGAACAAAGGACTCCGGTAAGAGCAAGGGTGGCGGGCTCTGCATCTGTATCAACAAGGACTGGTGCACCAACCACACTGCAGTAGAGAGCTACTGTTCCCCAGACCTGGAATACCTACTGCTTAAATGTAGGCCATTTTACCTGCCTCGGGAGTTTACTGTGGTTATCATCATGGCCATATACATCCCACCACAGGCTAATGCTAACCTAGCGCTAGCACAGCTGCACTCAGCCATCAGCAAGCAGCAGGATGCTCACCCCGACGGTGCCTTCATTGTTGCAGGGGACTTTAACCAGGTGGACCTACGAGCTGCACTCCACAAATTCCACCAGCATGTGCAGTGCCCTACCAGGGGCTCAAACACACTGGATAAAGCGTACACCAACATCAAGGACGCATACAGAGCCCTCCCCTGCCCATCCCTGGGACAATCCAATCACCTCTCACTGTTTCTACTGCCTGCATACAAACCCCTCATCCGCAAGACCAAACCTGCAACAAAGACGGTCAAAATATGGCCTGAGGACGCCACCCTGCAACTCCGGGACTGCTTTGATCGCACCGACTGGGACCTGTTTGCACAACAGGCTACCAGTGGTACAGAGGTTAACTTGGAGGAGTACACATCCACTGTGCTCTCCCACATCAACTGCTGTGTGGAGACTGTCCACAGTGGACAAGGAAATAAAGATGTTCCCAAACCGCAAACCGTGGATGAACAAGGAGGTTCAGAACCTGCTCAGGGCACGCAACATTGCCTTTAAATCCAGGGATACTTCTGCCTACAGTGCTGCCAGGTCAAACCTGAACAAAGGCATAAAAAGGCCAAAGACATCCACGGGCAAAGGGTGGAAGACCACTTCAACACCGCGGACACCAGAAGCACGTGGCAGGGTGTCAGGGACATCACTGACTACAAGAGCAGCCCCGTCTGCCCCCACAGTGATATCACACTGGCCAATGAATTAAACAACTTCTTTGCCAGCTTCGAAACTGGCAACACCACCAGGAGAGGAGCAACCCCGGCTAGGGTGGAGGGACAGGCCTTAACACTGAGCACCCAGGAGGTACAGTGCGTTCTGTGTAGGATCAATCCACGCAAGGCTGCAGACCTGGATGGAGTCCAGGGTAGGGTACTGAAGGACTGTGCTGTACAGCTGGCGGGGGTTTTTACGAGGATCTTCAACCTGTCTCTATCTCTGGCAATGATCCCCAAGTGCCTGAAGACAGCTACCATAGTGCCGGTGCCGAAAAAGTCTAAAGTCACCAACCTGAATGACTACCGCCCGGTTGCCCTAACACAAATACCAATGAAGTGCTTTGAAAGGCTGGTCCTCTCCCACATCAAATCCAGCATCCCTGCATCATTGGACTCTCATCAATTTGCATACAGGGCAAATAGATCCACAGAAGATGCCATCTCTGTGGCTCTTCACACTGTCCTGACCCACCTGGAAAGACAGGGTACCTATGTGAGGATGCTCTTCATTGACTATAGCTCTGCCTTCAATACGGTCATCCCCACCAAGCTCACCACCAAACTCCACCAACTAGGCCTCAGCTCACTGTTATGCGATTTGGATCCTGAAGTTTCTGACGGAGCGACCGCAGGCAGTGAGACTAGGGCCGCACCTGTCCTCCACTATCACCCTGAGCACCGGCACACCACAGGGCTGTGTACTGAGCCCCATGCTCTACTCCCTCTTCACCCACGACTGTGTCCCTGCATTTGACAACACCATTGTCAAGTTTGCAGACGACATAACGGTGATCGGGCTGATCACCAACGGTGATGAAACAAACTATAGAACGGAGGTGTAGAACCTGTCGGACTGGTGCTCACGGAACAACTTGTTGCTAAACACCTCCAAGACCAAGGAGCTGATTATCTACTTCAGGAGGTCACAGAATGGGGACTATGCCCCAATCTCCATCTACGGAGACAGTGTGGAGAGAGTGTCCAGCTTTAAGTTTCTGGGCACTCACATCTCAGAGGACCTCACATGGTCCCCCAACACCGCTGCGCTGGTCAAAAAGGCACAGCAAAAACTGCTCTTCCTAAGAACATTGAAAAAGACTGGTCTGCCCCAACAGCTGCTGACGACCTTCTACCGCTGCACCACAGAGAGCATACTAACGTATCGCATCTCTGTGTGGTATCTCAGCTGCACGGAGGCGGAGAGGAGAGCTCACAGCGCGTCGTCCACAGAGCGCAGAAGAATATTGGGACACCGCTACCAGCCTTGGAGGGCATCTACCACACAGTGCCTCAGGAAGGCTGTCAGCATCCATAAAGACTCCTCACACCCTTGTAATGGACTGTTCGAACTACTCCCTTCCGGCAGACGTTACAAGCCCGCACCACCAGACTCAGGAACAGCTTCATTCCCAGAGCTATAGCAGTTCTGAACCGGCCCTGCTGAGTATACCCCACCCCCATGGACTCTCCCCCGGCCTCGCACTTTAGTCTGTGTTGATTTTACTGGTCTAATGTTCGTTTTTACAAACCTTGTTCTCAGGATATTTAAAACTAAATTGTATTTGTCGATTAAGTTATGAAATCGGATGGAAGTTGCAAACCAAATCTCATTGCACTTATGTGTAATGACAGTAAAATATATTATTATTATTATTATATTATTATTATGATGAGGCGCGTGCCATGGGTCACCTTAGTTCTGACCCCGACTCTGATGGTGACGTTGAGCCAGATGTTCCATCTGCAGGCTGCACCAGCAGCAGCAGTTACAGGGCTGCTTCATGTCTCCCTCTTGGAGGCGGAGACCAGGACGGGTCAGTATCCTGCTGACGCTGAGTCTCAGGGTATGGCCGTGGGGCAGACCCCAAGGGATGAAGGGCACGTGTCAGAGGTACCCTTTCCTGACAACAAAGTTGCCATCCCAGCAGAATGTTCCATCCTGGTACAGGTCCAATGGGGCCATGTCAGCGCAGGTATCCTGCGGCCTGCGGTAGCGCCTGTTTAGGGCTGCCTACAAATCGCCCTCTCTGAGGAGGAGAGTGCAAAAGGTCAAGATGTAACTGACTCCAGGCTCTAAAGATGTCGATGGAACATACCGGAGCACATATGTGCCGGCAGTGAACAGCGAAAAAAGGGGGATGTGAGAGCCAGCCGCCGAATCTGGTATTCAGGTAAGACCTATTCAACAGCGGAAAAAACCTGGCAGACGGATCAATTAAGGCGGCGGGCAAAGGTTCATCATTTCAGAACGCACCCCAGGCGCTCATCAGCAGTACGCTGTTCACTGGTGCTGGGGGCAGCATGACAGCTGGGCAGACTTTCCACGCACCCTACCAAACCTACTCAACAAGGTGGTTCTGGCACTACCGAAACATGGGTAAGTGGACCACTCACAAGTTTACACTTGTTTGTACAACACACAAAGGATAACAACATCTAGTACTAGCATTCCAAGCAAGTTTGGGAATATGGCTAGGGTTGTCTATTAAGATAAGGCTTCATGCTTAATGCATTTTTTGATTATTCACTCATCTTGAGTCAATCGATGCAGTGAGACGCCGAGATTTGGATGCGGCATGAAATCACAAGGCTTTGAACCCTTCACGGAATCACTCGCGTGACTCCGAAATAAAATAGTAAGATTAAACGAGAACTTACCAGTTTGAAGTTTGATCTTGATTTTATGAGGAGTTACGTGCCGTCCACGTCCAACCCTCTCTCATAAAGGTCATCTGGTAGTTCTCAGGTTGCTAATCTTACTACGTTTACTTCGATTTTTGTCATCTGTGAATTCATACCGCTGCTTTGAAGATTGATGCGCATGCGCACTGGTGGGTTTCTTCACGTAATCACCGACGTAACTCCTCATAAAATTCAAGATCAAACTTCAAACTGGTAAGTTCTCATTTAATCTTACTATTCTCACCCAGATCATTGAAATAAGCACAGAACCGTGAGGCACACCACTAGTCACAGGCCTCCAGTCCGGAAACCAACCTTCCCTCATCACCCTCTGCTTCCCTCCATGAAGCCAATGTTCTATCCAATTAGCTATCTCTTAGATCC
The DNA here is from genome assembly GCA_035221665.1 of Okamejei kenojei. Lineage (NCBI taxonomy): Eukaryota > Metazoa > Chordata > Chondrichthyes > Rajiformes > Rajidae > Okamejei > Okamejei kenojei. The sequence goes on from CM069160.1 coordinate 34,126,682, forward strand.
AATGCGCTCCAACCTCCCTCTGGTTCTACGTTTCTCACCACACCTTCAATTCTTATCAGAATCCATCATTCTCATCCCTTTGTCTTCAGCACATCACCTCCAGCCTCGGTTCCTGTCTCCACCCTTCTCTCCCCCACCTGGTCATTCTACCAATCACCCCACCCCCTCACCTGAACCCACCTATCTTGCTCCACCAGTTCTCCTCACCTCTGCCCAATATGTACACGCACTGAGTGAGCATTACGAGCTTTGCCTGGTATATATTTATATGGACACACACACACATTTATATATGCACTCTCACACTCTGAAATACTCTCTCTCACACACACACATGCTAACACACATTCACACTCTAACACTCACACATACTCACATACTCACAATCTTTTACACACACACACTCTCTAACACACGCTCACACACACATTCTCACAGACAGGGCCAGATTTCGATGAAGAGAGGCCCTAAGCTATTTCATTTGTGAGGCCCCCCTCCCAATCCCCCACCCCCACGACTAGAGGACCATGACTACCCGACAGTGAAAATGTGACACTTTTAGATCCTACTGTATGTTGTCATTAAACAGTTGGTTTTAAAATACAATATTGGATTCACCACGGGGCAGTGACCCGCGGTCTTCCTCCAGCAGTTTGTTTTTATTTCTTACAGTTCACCCGCTTCCCATCCACTTCCACCCCAATTAGGAAAAGCAGGGAAACATGTTTTTGTCCATGGGATGTTGGTGGGTGGGAAAACGCCGGGATATCGTCCAGTTGTCCACCCGCCCGTGCCTGAGGCTGAGCAGCCTCTCCCCTGGTCCCGGGGCCATGCTGCCCGAGTCTCCCCCTGACCCCCGGGGATTCTCTGATTCTCTGCTTCTCCCCCCAGTCTCCGTCACCCTGGATGTGGAAACAGTGCATCCACGGCTCGAGGTGTCTGAGGATCGGAAGAGGGTGAGATTTACCCGGACACAGAGGAGTCTCCCTGACATCGGGAAGAGGTTTACAAACTGTCGGTGTGTGCTGGGATCGGAGGGATTCACATCGGGGAGACATTACTGGGAGGTGGAGGTGGCGGAGAGTCGGAGCTGGAGTCTGGGAGTCGCCGCAGAGTCTGTGGAGAGGAAGCGAGATGTCAAACAGACCCCGGAGACTGGAGTCTGGAGCATCGGGCGGTGTGATGATAAATTTGATGCAGTCACCTCCCCTCTATCCCCTCTCCCCCGCCCGTCACATCCCCGGGAGGGTGGGGGTTTATCTCAGTTATGAGTCCGGGACAGTTTCATTTTACGATGTGGACACCAAGTCACATCTCCACACCTTCACTGGGAATAAATTCACGGAGAAACTTTATCCTATCTTCTGGACATGGAATACAGACAAGTGGCTGACAATCTGCTCCGGTTCTGTTCCGGGTGAGTAAAAGATAAGCAAACTCCGGGTCTTTGGGATGTGTGTGGGGGACACACACAGCACCCTCATGAAACCCACAGACTCACAGGTAGTATCTGCACCCCACAAGTCTCGAAGGTCAGGTCTTAAGGTCGCATGGTTATAGGTGATAGGAGCAGAATTAGGCCATTCGGCCCAACAAATCTATGCCATCATTCAATCATGGCTGACCTATCTCTCCCCATTCCCCTGCCTTCTCATAACCCCTGATACCTGTACTAATCAAGAATCTGTCTATCTCTGCCTTAGAAATATCCATTGACTTCACCTCCACCGCCGTCAGTGGCAAATAATTCCACAGATTCACCACCCTCTGACTAAAGAAATTCCTCCTCATCTCCTTCATAAAGGAATGTCCTTTAATTCTGAGGTTATGACCTCTAGTCCTCGACTCTCCCACTAGTGGAAGCATCCTCTCCACATCCACTCTATCCAAGGCTTTTGCTATTCTGTAAGCTTCAATGAAGTCCCCCATCATTCATCTAAACTCCAGCGAGTACAAGCCCAGTACTGACAAACGCTCATCGTATGTTGAACCACTCTTTCCTGGGATCATTCTTGTAAATTCATCTGGACCATCCCCAGAGCCAGCACATCCTTCCTCTGATATGGTGCCCAAAATTGCTCACAATACTCCAAATGCAGCCTGACCAGTACCTTATAGATCCTCAGCATTACATCCCTAATTTTGTGTTCTAGCCCTCTTCAAATAAATTCTAGCATTGAGTTTGCTTTCTTTACTACCGATTCGAGTTGCAGAGTAACTTTGGGGGAATCCTGCACCAGCATTCCCAAATCGCTTTGCACCTCCGATTTCTGGATTCTCTCCCCATTTAAAAAATAGTCTACGTTTTTATTGCAGCCACCAAAATGCATAACTCCACACTTTGCTACACAATATTCCATCTGCCACTTCTCTGCCCACTCTCCCAACCTGTCCAAGTTCTTCTGTAGAGTCCCTACGCTTCCTGCCCCTCCACCTATTTTCGTATCATCTGCAAACTTGGCCACAAAGCCTTCCATCCCCTCATCCAAATCAGTAATACACAATGTGAAGAGTAGCGGCCCCAGTACCGACCCCCACAGAAATCCACTAGTCACTGGCAGCCAACCAGAAATAACCCCCTTTATTGCCACTCTTTGCCTTCTGCCATCCAGCCAACCTGCTATCCGTGCTGATATCTGCCCTTTGATACCATGGGCTCTCATCTTCCTGAGCAGCCTCACGTGTGGCATCTTATCAAAGGCTTTCTGAAAATCTAGATAAACAACATCCATGAACTCTCCTTTGTCTGTCCTGCTGTTTACTTCTGCAAAGTATTCCTGAGATTCGTGAGGCAGACCACCCCTTCACAAAACAGTGCTGACCGACCTATTTTATCATGAAGCAGGTTCTCCGTAAACTCAGCCTTTATAATGGACTCTAAAATCTTATCAACCATCGACGTCAGACTAACCAGCCTGTAGTTCCCAATATTCTGCTTTGCTCCCTTCTTGTGCAGCGGGGTAATATTGGCAAATTTCCAATCATCTGGAACCCCTCCTGACTCTAGTGATACTTGAAATATCACAGATGCTATGTATCTATCTATGTATTAATGCCTCCACAATCTCTAAAGCCACCTCGTGCAGAACCCTGGGGTACAGTCTATCCAGTCCAGGTGACTTATCCACCTTCAGCCCTTTCAGCTTCCCAGCACCTTCTCCTTAGTCATAGCCACTCCACTAACTTCCACCCCCTGACTCTCTTGCATTTCAGGCACGTTGCTGATTTCTTCCACTGTGAAGACTGTTGCAAAAAAGTTCTTTAACTCTTCTGCCATTTCTTTATTCTCCATTATCACTTCTCCTGCATCGTTTTCCAGCTGTCCAACATCCACTCTTACATCTTTCTTACTGTTTGTATAACTGTAGAAACTCTTGCTATCATTTTTGATATTACCAGCTAGCTTACCTTCGGATTTCATCTTTCCTCGCCTTATTGCCTTTTTAGTTACCTTCTGTTCTTTAAAAGCTTCCCAACCCTTTGGCTTCCCACTAATCTTTACAATGTTATACGCCTTCTCTTTTAGTTTTATACAGTCCTTGACTTCCCTTCTCAGCCATGGTCGCCTCATTCTCCCCTCAAAACTTTCTTCTTTGGAATGAAAAGATCCTGCATTTTCCAGATTATTGCCAGAAATTCCAGCTAGGGTCAATTTCCATGTCCACTTTGGCCATCTCCTCCCTCATGCCTCCATAGTCCCCATTGCACAACTGCAATACCGACACGTCTGGTTTCACCTTCTCCCTCTCAAATTGCAGGTGTAATCTTATCATATTGTGGTCGCTACCCCCTAGTGGTTCCTTTACCGCGAGTTCCCTTGTCAAATCCGGTTCATTACACAACACTAAATCCAGAGTTTCATTTTTTTGCTGGTGGGCTCCACCACAAGATGCTCTAAGAATCCATCTCTGAGCATTCTAGAAATTCCCTTTCTTGGGGTCCAGTACCAACCTTCTTGCATATTGAAATCTCCCATCACCACCGTAGTAATGCCTTTCTTACATGCCAATTGTATATTCTGATGTAACCTGTACCCTATATCCTGGTTACTGTTTGGGGGCCAGTAGAGAACTCCCATTAGAGACTTTTTACCCGCATAATTTCTCAGCTCTCTCCACAATGACGCTACATCGACTGTTCCCATGCCACCCCTCGCAAGGGACTGAATTTCATTCCGAACCAATTCTCTATTTAAATTTAATTTCCCTCCATTACTGAATAAACTAAATAAGAATATTTTATACTGGAAAAGCTTACCTATTTCAATGATAGGAAAAATTAATGCAATAAAAATGATTTTTCTCCCACAATTATTATATTTATTTCAATTAATCCCGATATATCTTCCTAAATTTTTTTTTAAAAAAGTAGACTCTTTAATTACTAACTTTATCTGGGATTATAAGAGCCATAGAATAAATAAAAAACATTTATGTAAATCTAAAATAAATGGAGGATTAGCATTACCAAATCTGATGTTTTATTACTGGGCAGTTAATATTAAAAATATGAATTTTTGGCTAGGAGAAATAGATAATAAACCAAATTGGTTAAATATGGAAAAAGAAGATTGTTCTCCATTTGAAATTAGCTCTATAATATTTGCTAACACTAATGTAGCTAAGAAAGTTTATAGTGAAAATCCGATAATAGAAAACGGAATCCGCATCTGGAAACAAATAAAGAAAGCATTAAAACTAAAATCTATACCATTAGGTCTTACCATTGTCAATAATTTTGTGTTTAAACCCTCAATCTTGGATAAGGCTTTTTTACAATGGAAAAATAAAGGAATTTCTAAGATGGGCGATCTTTATAAGGAAAACACTTTTCTTTCATTTCAAGAGTTACAACAAACTTATGGGCTACATAATAAAGAATATTTTAGATATTTACAAATTAGAAATTATGTTTCTGCAAATATACCAGAATTTAGAAATAGAAAAACAGAAATTTTAGATGAATGCTTGAATAAACACCCAAATACAGAAAAAATGATATCATATATATATAATATTTTATTGGAAAATGATATCCCATCAACAGAAACATATAGAGAGTCTTGGGAAAAGGAATTAGGCCAAATAATAAGACCAGAAATATGGGATGAAAGTCTACAACATATACATCATTGCTCGTTAAATGCTAAACATTCCCTTATACAGTTTAAAATATTACACAGATTACATTATTCTAAATCTAAATTACATTATATTTTCCCAAAGATATCTCCTACATGTGATAAATGTCAAATCTCAGAAGCAAATTTGTCACATTCATTTACTAACTGTTTAAAAATTGTAGAATACTGGAACGAAATATTTAAGATAATTTCGAATGTTGTCAATATAAGTATGACTCCTGACCCAAAGTTAATTATACTTGGAATATTTGAAACTGACCAACTAATAACAATGAATCAAAGAACTTTTATTGACTATTGTCTAATAATTGGGAAAAAATTAATATTAAAATTTTGGAAAGGCCCTGCATTCCCAACAATCAAAATGTGGAATACAGAAATGTCGGAGACACTCCATTTGGAGAGATTGAGGTTTGTCCTTATGGATAGGTTAGACCTCTTCAGACGGATTTGGTCTCCATATATTAAATATTTACAGGGTCATAACGGTTCGGCGCGAGGACTTGACTGAGTCCTGGATATTTGAATGGATGAAGAAATATATATAATAAATCATGAATATATCTATAAGGACGGATTAATGACGAATATTCTATTCTCCATCAAACCATTCTTATTCTTTATTCTTTTTTCTATTTTTTCTATTTTCTCATATCTATATACAAAATTAGAAAATAGTATAGAAACACATTATCTTAACCTCTTAATATCAGTACGAATATAAATATTATTATGAGAATATTATTAGTATTTTTAGTATTTTATATTTTTAATTATATAAAATTGTGTATTATCAATTGTATAATAATTTTAAATTTAAAATCAGTGACAATACAAATATTGTTAATATTACGAAAATATAATGAATATCATAAAAAGTTTTACTAGTTTTTTGTATTATTAATAACATAAAATTTGGCCTTATACTTAAAAATTAGAGACAAAACAAATATTATTAACAGTACGAGTATATTGCTAATACTATAAATGTATTATTAGTATCATGTATTCTTAGTTATATAACATATACAACCTTGAAATTTATAATTAAGAACAATACAATATAAATAATATTAATAGTACGAATTTATCATTAATATTATGTATTTTCACTATAGTAAAATAATGTACTCGGTTATTACTTTGTTTCTATAATAAATTTAAAAAAAATTAAAAAAAATTAAAAAAAAAAGAATCCATCTCTGAGCATTCTAGAAATTCCCTTTCTTGGGGTCCAGTACCAACCTTCTTGCATATTGAAATCTCCCATCACCACCGTAGTAATGCCTTTCTTACATGCCAATTGTATATTCTGATGTAACCTGTACCCTATATCCTGGTTAATGTTTGGGGGCCAGTAGAGAACTCCCATTAGAGACTTTTTACCCGCATAATTTCTCAGCTCTCTCCACAATGACGCTACATCGACTGTTCCCATGCCACCCCTCGCAAGGGACTGAATTTCATTCCTTACCAACAGAGCTGCCTCACCCGCTCTGCCCACCTGTCTGACTTTCCGATAGGACGTATAACCCTGAATATTCAACTCCCAGCTCCGATCCTCTTGCAGCCACATCTCTGTAATTCCCACAACATCATGCCTACCAATCTGTAACTGTGCTACAAGCTCATCCACTTTATTTCTTATACTGCACACATTCAAATACAACACCTTTAATTCTGTATTCACCTCCCCTCCTCTCACGCTAGTCCCGATTTTACCTGACCTTACTCTCTTATCCCTTCTTTCACTTTAACTTTCCGTCCTGTTACTTCTGGAAACGTCTGTAGCTTTTCTGCACTATCTTTGCCTTTAACTCCACCCTCACACTTCCAATTTGTTACTCTCCGCTCCCCACTAGTTAGTTTGAAGCTTTATCTACAGCCCTAGTTTCGTAACCAGTTGTTCAAATTCAGGATTGAACCCAGGTCCCTGGAGCTGTGAAGAGCTGCGTCACTGTGCCCCCCTCTCTTTGTTCCTTGCTCCCCGCTGTCATTATTTTATTTCCAATTTTGGTTGCAGTGAAAATGTGAAATATTTCTGTTTTGTGCAGGATACGAGGATGTGGAACAAAATTATCTTACCCTTTAACTCCACCCTTACACTTCCAATTTGTTGCCCTCCTCTCCCCACTATTTAGTTTGAAGCTCTATCTACAGCCCTAGTTATAGACAATAGACAGTTGACAATAGGTGCAGGAGGAGGCCATTCTGCCCTTTGAGCCAGCACCGCCATTCACTGTGATCATAGCTGATCATCCACAATCAGTACCCTGTTCCTGCCTTCTCACCATATCCCCTGACTCCAGTATCTTTAAGAGCTTTATCTAACTCTCTATTTTACTTCGGAGTCACGTGAGTGACTACGTGAAGAAGGCCCGCCTGGCGCTGGAACGGCATTATGTCGACGCTGACGGCAGAAGCAGGAGCTGCACAGACAGCTCCTCGACAGCGGTAGGTACGGAACCGGCAGGTAAGTGCAGTTGAAAAAATTTTTTTAGGAAGTCTGCAAAACTCCGTGCCTGGGGGATTGACCCAGGATTTTAAAAGTTTTAAAAACAAAGTAAAAAGTTTAAATTGAACAGAAATACTCTGTTAAAAACAACGGAGTTTTGAAAAAGAACGTCCCAGGGGAATACCCAGCGATCGGGACGAGAGATTAATTACGGGTCCGGTTCCGATACTGGTACCGTTAAAAATACGGTAGAGAGGTAATAATGCTCCACAATCTTTTGGCAGGAAATTTTAAAAGTCTGAAAGGCTGTAATTTAAAAAGTTAATAAATTTTGCGATATGGAGAAAGTACTCCAAAAATATAAAAAGAGACAAGGATCACAGTACCCAAACAGTTCCCCAAAAAAGACCCTGAGGGGCTTGAATATACAAAATATGGCTATGTGCCAAATTGAGAATTGAAACTCTGGACCCTGGATTAGGGTGGAGGAAGTCTCTTTGGATATAATTCCAAGTGGATCAGGGCTGCAAAAGACAGACCCTGCAAGTGGTGATGTGAATTATGAATGCACACCACAAATAAAAAAAAGAGAGGCCAGATGTGCCTGAGATAGCAAAAGATTTTGCTATATCTAAAGGAAGTGGTGAGGCTATGGAAGAAAACCTAGCTGCCAACATTAATTATATGGTATCTCACCAACTTCAAGAATACGATAACACTTTTATGTTTTATTAAAATATCAACGGTAAATCCGTTTATAATATCCATGTCTCAAATAATATGAGATATAAGAAATACAATTTCAAAGTATTTCAAAATGGTGCAAATAAGTAATACTTTCAAAATAAAATAAATTGCCATCAGTTGTGGAGCTTAATGGGAAGAAATATATATAATTTACCAAATCTGCACTATAGGTTCGCAGATCAATACAAATCAGGATATATTAAACTCCTGATTATTATGGAATAAACCTGCCTTATGATAAATCAAAGATATTAATTACAAAAGAACAGACTACTGATCTTTGGGGAGAAAAACTATGATCCAATGAAAGATTTGATAATGGATCAAAACAAAGATAAAGATCTTTTAACTTGCGGGGAAAAAACTATGATCCAATGAAAGATTTGTTAATGGATCAAAACAAAGGCAGAAGTGGTATAATCCAAACATAGCCTTATCCAAACCTATATAATTGGGAAAAGAAGGCTTGAAGTACGTTGAAGAGGTGCAAACATCTGGTTACAAAATAAGTTCATGAAATCTCCAATTATGGGGGATTACAGGTGTATTATGATTGTTAATTAATATAAACAAGGAAGGATTGGTTCACCTATATAAGAAAAAATTAAAAGTTGATTTCAGGTTTGCACTCAAAAGTAATTTTAATAAGAAGGGGTACGTACATGTATATTATAAAATTACCTCAGTGTAAAGATTTCATGGTATAAACCATACAAAACATCATTATATTTACACTTTCACAGTGTAAGAAAATGGAAACATCTAGAACATGGAAAAACTGTTGTGATTAACAAAGTGTTAATCAATATTACAGGTGCTTGAAAATAAAGTGGGTCAAGCTGTGCAAGTTAAAACATTGTCCAAACAATCAAATCAGTTCAAGGCTGTTAAACCGAACACTGAAGAAACAATTATACTGATAAAAGATCAGCACTTGCACTAATGAGGTCATGGTCATGGGTTATCTCGATTACATTTAAATTGGAAGAGATAACAGCAGCTGCAAATTAGTGCTGCAATTGCAAACCTGGTGGAAGGTATGGACCTGACCCATAAAGCATAAACCTGACCCATTACATAAAGCATATGCTTAGGCATTAGTAAAATACTCATAAATTACTATTCTGAATTTAGAAGTAATTCAAGCACCATAAGAGAGGGAAAATTGTTCCATGATACAAATATGTCTAATTGTTGTTGACATACTTTGTCCCTCTATTAGGTTAGGGAAAAAATAAATAAAGTTCCAAAAGAAGGAATACAGAAGCTTATAAGAATATGTATGCCTTGTGAAGAGGCTTATGCAAAATATCAAATGATACGTTATCATTATTAAAGTAATGTAAAAAAGGGTTCACAAGCTGCTTCAACTATAAGATTAACAGTTGTTGCAAACTGAAGCAAGTGTTACAGATGATGTACAGCTTCTGTGAATGTTTGGGTAAAGATAAGAGTATTATCTATTCTTATAACAATAATTGATATGTCTCTTGTTCGGACTGCAGACAATAATACCAGGTGAACCATAAATGGTTTGTCCTAAGAAATTTTCCAAACATTCGTATTAATGTTGAAGTATAAGGAGTTATGGATTAAAGATCGATTGTTTTATTATGGAACTGTCCATGTCGTATCAAGATGAACAATACCACGGCTGTGGCATATGTTAACAATGGTATTGGAGACAACAAATTTGGGAGAAAAACATATTGTCATTATTTGGTTTTTACTTACGATTAATCTGGTTGTATACAGATTAAATCACTTACCTTTCAAATGTTTCTTGTGGGTCACAAGATAAGTCAAATAACAATCATGGGATTATCTGAGTAAACAGATGTGGGATGTTTTAAATTTTAGTCCACCTGTTTATCTCTAAAGAAGAGACAATGGTATCGGAAGACAACAAATTTGGGAGGAAAAACATATTCTCGTTAATATGGATTATTTACGATTAATCTGATTACATACAGACCCGAAAGAGGACAGTCAATATTGTTATTATTACCCATTATCAGACATCTAGAGGAAAATCTCTGTTCGTCAAAAGTCGCGTTTGAGGAAAATCTCTGTTCGTCAAAAGTCGCGAACCTCTTCTCGCAGGAGGCTGCCATTTTGCTCTCGCCGCAATATGAATCTACTTCTGGCAATATATGTCGTATCCCCCGAAAGAAGACAGTCAATATTGTTATTATTACCCATTATCAGACATCTAGAGGAAAATCTCTGTTCGTCAAAAGTCGCGAACCTCTTCTCGCAGGAGGCTGCCATTTTGCTTGTTTTGTCGAGAACAAATTCTAAATTTCCCACGCAGCGTCACATTGCCAAGTTCCCGGATGTGAGACCAGGGGAATATAAGGCTATATTCACCGCTGTTTTAACACGTAAAGTCCATAGGCGTTCGCAAGAAAGGGGAATATAAGAAAATATTCCCCTGTTAACCCTGCTGGCACTCAAAACGAAGGGAATACAATTTTGTAAAAGCATAGCTCAGATGTCTGATATGGGTAATAATAATAAATATATATATATATATGTGTGTGTGTGTGTATATATATATATATATATATATATATATATATATATGTGTGTAATATATATATATATATATATATATACACACACACACACACACACACACACACACACACACACACATATATATATATATATATATATATATATATATATATATATATATATATATATATATATATATATATATATATATATGATATATAATATATATGTGTATATATATAATCTGTCCAAAATTGTAAAAATATAAAGGCAGGAGATAAATAATCTTGAATTGCCTTAAGAAATGGACTCTAACTCTATGATTCAAAAAACGTAAATATTGAAAATAATAATGCTGATGACTTTAGTATCAATATAAGAGTGCAAACATTGCAAATGTTACGTTATAATTGTATGTGGATACAGATTGCATTATCATATATGTTTATGAATCTACCAAACAAAGCACAACAAGAAGAGCTGAAACCAAGGTAAACCTATAAGCATATCCTGCCGGCTTTAAGTTGTGTGTGTGTGTGTGTGTGAACATTGATGAAATATGTTGCAGTAGGTAAGAGTCTCTGTGGCAATAAGACTGCTTATTACACACAAAAACCACACTGGGTTCAGTAGAAATTGATGGTTATAGAGGAATGTATTTCTAGATGGTTAGAAATTGGATACATTCAGTAGGAACTAGACACTGAAAGGTGGAAAATCACTCTGTTAATGAGGTAAATACATTCACAGGAATGGCACGGGATGAGCCACTCGAGCAAAGATGCAAGGCCGCAGGAGGCTGTAGATTACTGTTAAAGTAAAAAGGAACCAGTCATGGTGTCAGATTTGGACACGCAATGTTCGGTTCTCTATAATTGTTGCTTAGTCATGCCATCAAAATATATATCAATTGGTATTTGTGATAAACTTGCCTTTCAATGGAAAGGGCATTACTTTCATTTTTTATAATGTGAAATAATTTTATCACATAACTTGAGGCAATGTTTGGGGGAAAAATGTGTTATTCGCTCGTTATTGTGTTAAATGAGCCGTACTGTCGTATGGAATAAATTCTATGACACGAAAAACACAGAAAGCTTCAAACTCTTCACGTAGTCACTCACGTGACTCCGAAGTAAAATAGTAAGATTAAACGAGAACTTACCAGTTCGAAGTTTGATCGTTATTTTATGAGGAGTAACGATGAGGGATTACGTGCCCTCCACTCCCCACCCTCATAAAATAAATGATCATCTGGTAGTTCTAAGTCTATGATGAGCCTTACTATGTTACTTCGGCTATTTTATGTTCTGTGTTTTTCATGCCGCTGCTTTGAAGTATGCCGTTCCAGCGCCAGGCGGGCCTTCTTCACGTAATCCCTCATCATTACTCCTCATAAAATAACGATCAAACTTCGAACTGGTAAGTTCTCATTTAATCTTACTATTAAAAGCATCCGGAAAATTGGACACCACTGCCAGCGGCGTAGAATTCCACAGATTCACAACTCTCTGGGTGAAAAAGTTTTTCCTTGTCTCTGTTCTAAATGGCCTAACCCTTTTTCTTAAACTGTGGCCCCTGGTCGGGACTCCCCCAACAAGTGAACATGTTTCCTGCCTCTAGCGTGTCCAATCCCTTAATAATCTAAGATGTCAATAAGATTCTATCTCATCCGTCTAAATTCCAGAGTATACAAGCCCAGCCGCTCCATTCTATCAACATATGACAGTCCCGCCATCCCGGGAATTATCCTGGTGAACCTACGCTGCACTCCCTCAATAGCAAGAATGTCCTTCCTCAAATTTGGAGACCAAAATTGCACACAATACTCCAGGTGTGGTATCACTGGGGCCCTGTACAACTGCCGTAGTGAGATTGTAGCTACATGATTTACGATGAAAAAAAAAATGTTGAATTTGTAAATGTCTCCTCTTTATGAAACATTCTCAGTAATTGCTTTAGGAGTGGATTATTTTATTTTCACTGTTGACTTCATTATCTTGGATGTGTGGTGAATGAGAGCTTTTCCTGTTTAATTGAAACTGAAAGGACATAAAAAGGCTGTAAGATACCATTAGTTTAAAAATATAAGCTTTGCTTATTCAGTAAGTGTACATATTGGGAAATCTTTATGGAGCAGCTGAATACTATTATGCCTGTACATAATGAAACTGTACACTGTTCATTAGATTGGCCACTGGCTAATCTCTTTGAGTACCAATATTGTCAGGACAGATTATTTTATAAAATGCTGCATGTTCATATTGCATGTGACTAATGTAGTAACTTGTGATCAAAATCCAGCTCGAGGGCATTTATTCTACAATGGGTATTATTGCTCTTGTATAACAGAAATCATGTAGTGATGTATACAGTTTGCCAGGAGTCTGGTCCCAGCCGGGTTCAAGTGGAGTCTGGTCCCAGCCGGGTTCAAGTGGAGTCTGGTCCCAGCCGGGTTCAAGTGGAGTCTGGTCCCAGCCGGGTTCAAGTGGAGTCTGGTCCCAGCCGGGTTCAACTGGAGTCTGGTCCCAGCCGGGTTCAACTGGAGTCTGTCCCAGCCGGGTTCAAGTGGAGTCTGGTCCCAGCCGGGTTCAACTGGAGTCTGGTCCCAGCCGGGTTCAACTGGAGTCTGGTCCCAGCCGGGTTCAAGTGGAGTCTGGTCCCAGCCGGGTTCAAGTGGAGTCTGGTCCCAGCCGGGTTCAAGTGGAGTCTGGTCCCAGCCGGGTTCAACTGGAGTCTGGTCCCAGCCGGGTTCAAGTGGAGTCTGGTCCCAGCCGGGTTCAAGTGGAGTCTGGTCCCAGCCGGGTTCAACTGGAGTCTGGTCCCAGCCGGGTTCAACTGGAGTTCGTCCTGTCGGAACAGTTCCCTCCTTCCCCAATACTAGGGCCAATGTCCCACAGATTCAAATCCACCTTCCACATCAGACTTTGATCCACGCGTTCAACTCTCTAATCATCTCAACTCTATGCCAATTTGCTCTCGGCTCAAGTAGCATTCCAGAGATTATTACCTTCTTGGTTCTGCTGTACAATTTGGTATCTAGCTGTTCAAATTCAGGATTGAACCCAGGTCCCTGGAGCTGTGAAGAGCTGCGTCACTGTGCCCCCCTCTCTGTTCCGTGCTCCCGCTGTCATTATTTTATTTCCAATTTTAGTTGCAGTAAAAATGTGAAATATTTCTGTTTTGTGCAGGATACGAGGATGTGGAATGATATTATGGTAAGTACAGGCTGATGTACAATTCAATAAAACTATCTGGTGTGTGTTATGTCGCTAAAGCGCAGATCATGAATGGTTCAATATAACGTAGAACAGTACAGCACAGAACAGGCCATTCAGCCCACAATGTCTGTGCAGAACATGGTGCGAAGACCAGCTCTTATCTGTCTGAACATAACCCATATCCCTCCATTCCCTGTATATCCAGGTGTCTATCTAAAATGCCACTATTGCATCTGCCTCCACCACCACCGCCGGCAGTATATCCCAGGTACTCCCTGCACAAATCCTTTAACCTTTGCCCCTCTTACCTTAAAGTCATGGTCCTCGAGTCTTTGATTATTTTCACCCTGGGAAAAAGATTCAGACTATCCACCGTTCTATTCCTGTCATAATGTTATACACTTCTGCCTCAAGGACCTCTTCCCACAGCTTGTTCCATAATCCCATCACCCTTTGTGTAAAAGAGTTCCCTCTCAGGTTCCTATTGAATCACCCCCCCTCCCCCTTTAAACCTATGGTTGTTGATTCCCCTACTCTGGGGACGAGACTCTGTGCGTTTACCCGATCTATTCCTCTCACGATACTGTACACCTCTATAGGATCACCCCTCATCCTCCTGCGCTACGGGGAATAAAGTCCTAGCCTGCTCACCCTCTCCCTAAAGCTCAGGCCCTCGAGTCCAGCCAACATCCTCGTGAATCTTATCTGTACCCTTGTTTAAGAAAGGACTGTAGATGCTGGAAAAATCAAAGGTAGACAAAAATACTGGAGAAATTCAGCGGGTGAGGCAGCATCTGTGGAGCGAAGGAATAGGCGATGTTTCGGTGGCGACGTACCTGAAACGTTGCCTATTTCCTTCGCTCCGTAGATGCTGTCTCACCCGCTAAGTTCCTCCAGCATTTTTGTCTACCTTATCTGTACCCTTTACAGCCAGACAACATATTTCCTATAACATGGTGCCCAGAACGGAACACAACTCTCCAAATGTGGCCTCACCAACATCTTATATGTTTGTGATCAAAGACATCTCCGGACGGGAGGAGGGTAAACAGTCTATTGTTGCGGTGTGAGCTGTCCCTGGCGATGCTGTGCGCCCTGCGCAGGCATCGATTACTATGGACAGACTCAATGGAGGGGAGTGAGGAGCCTGTGATGCATTGGGCGATCTTCACCACCCTCTGCAGAGCTTTCCGGTCGGCGACACAGCAGTTACCATACCATACTGTGATGCAGTTGGTAAGGATGCTCTCGATGGTGCAGCAGTAGAAGTTCACCAGAATCTGGGGAGACAGGTGGACCTTCTTAAGTCTCCTCAGGAAGAAGAGACGCTGGTGAGCCTTCTTGATCAGCGAGGATGTGTTGTGGGTCCAGGAGAGGTCTTCAGCACATCACCTCCAGCCTCGGTTCCTGTCTCCACCCTTCTCTCCCCCCCACCTGGTCGTTCGACCAATCACACCCCCTCACTCTGAACCCACCTGTCTTGCTCCACCCCCCTCACTGAACCCACTGTCTTGCACCACCTACCTCACCTGAACCAACCTGTCTTGCTCCACCACCCCCCTCACCTGAACCCACCTGTCTTGCTCCACTCCCCCTCACCTGAACCCACCTGTCTTGCTCCACTCCCCCTCACCTGAACCCACCTGTCTTGCTCCACCTCCCCTCACCTGAACCCACCTGTCTTGCTCCACTCCCCCTCACCTGAACCCACCTGTCTAGCTCCACCCCCCCCCCCCCCCCCCCCTTGTCTCTATACAGATGCTGCTCTGCCCAATTTATACACGCACTGAGAGCAAAAAAGTTTTGCCCGGTAAATATATGTACGTGTGTGTGTGTGTGTACACACTGCCAGGCACACACTCACACACACAAACACACATATACACACACATACTCTCATACACTCTTATACACACACACAGACAGGCACACACTTGCACACTCTAACACACACATACACACACATACTCTCATATACTCTTACACACTGACAGGCACACACTCGCGCACACACACACATACTATCACACACACACACAACCACACATGCACAGACAGGCACACTCACACTAATACATACACTCCCTCTCATACACACTGACACATGCACACTCGTGCACATACACACACACTCATACATACACACACACACTTTCACTCATTCTCACACACACGCACTCTCGTACACACTTAAACACACGCGATCACCCTAACACACTCACACACACACACACACACACACGTACTCTCGTACATACAGTAGCTTGCAAAAGTATTCATACCCTTAAACATTTCCACATTTTGTCACGTTACCATCACAAACGTAAATGTATTTTATTGGGATTTTATGTGATAGACCAACACAAAGTGGTGCATAATTGTGAAGTGGAAGGAAAATGATATATGGTTTCCAAATTCTATTACAAATAAAAAACTGAAAAGTGTGACGTGCAAAAGTATTCAGCCCCCCTGAGTCAATACTTTGTAGAACCACCTTTTGCCGCAATTACAGCTGCAAGTCTTTTGGGGTATGTCTCTACCAGCTTTGCACATCTAGAGACTGACATTTTTGCCCATTCTTCTTTGCAAAATAGCTCAAGGTCGGTCAGATTGGATGGAGAGCGTCTGTGAACAGCAATTTTCAAGTCTTGCCAGAGATTCTCAATTGGATTCAGGTCTAGACTGACTGGGCCATTCTAACACATGAATATGCTTTGATCTAAACCATTCCATTGTAGCTCTGGCTGTATGTTTAGGGTCGTTGTCCTGCTAAAGGGTGAACCTCCGCCCCAGTCTCAAGTCTTTTGCAGACTCTAACATGATTTCTTCCAAGATTTCCCAGTATTTGGCTCCATCCATCTTCCCATCAACTCTGACCAGCTTCCCTGTCCCTGCTGAAGAAAAGCATCCCCACAGCATGATGCTGCCACCACCATGTTTCACAGTGGGGATGGTGTGTTCAGGGTGAAGTGCAGTGTTAGTTTTCGGCCACACATGGCATTTTGCATTTAGGCCAAAAACTTCAATTTTGGTCTCATCAGACCAGAGCACCTTCCTCCACATGTTTGCTGTGTCACCCACAAGCTTGTGGCAAACTGCAAACAAGACTTCTTATGGCTTTGTTCAACAATGGCTTTCTTCTTGCCACTCTTCCATAAAGGCCCGATTTGTGGAGTGCACGACTAATAGTTGTCCTGTGGACAGATTCTCCCACCTGAGCTATGGATCTCTGCAGCTCCTCCAGAGTGACCATGGGCCTCTTGGCTGCTTCTCTGATCAATGCTCTCCTTGCCCGGCCTGTCAGTTTAGGTGGACGGCCATGTCTTGGTAGGTTTGCAGTTGTGCCATACTCTTTCCATTTTCGGATGATGGATTGAACAGTGCTCCATGAGTTGTTTGTTCACTAATAGAAACATAGAAATTAGGTGCAGGAGCAGGCCATTCGGCCCTTCGAGCCTGCACCGCCATTCAATATGATCATGGCTGATCATCCAACCCAGTATCCTGTACCTGCCTTCTCTCCATACCCCCTGATCCCTTCAGCCACAAGGGCCACATCCAACTCCCTCTTAAATATGGCCAACGAACTGGCCTCAACTACCTTCTGTGGCAGAGAATTCCACAGATTCACCACTCTCTGTGTGAAAAACGATTTTCTCATCTCGTTCCTAAAAGACTTCCCCCTTATCCTTAAACTGTGACCCCTTGTCCTGGACTTCCCCAACGTTCACTAACAAACCTCTGAGGCCTTCACAGAACAGCTGTATTTATACTGAGATTAGATTACACACAAGTGGACTCTATTTACTAATTAGGTGACTTCTGAAGGCAATTGGTTGCACTGGATTTTATTTCGGGGTATCAGAGTAAAGGGGGCTGAATACTTTTGCACGCCACACTTTTCAGTTTTTTATTTGTAAAAATAATTTGAAAACCATGTATCATTTACATAAAATCCCAATAAAATACATTTACATATGTGGTTGTAATGTGACAAAATGTGGAAAAGTTCAAGGGATATGAATACTTTTACAAGCCACTGTACACACAATCAGACACACACTATCACACACTCGCACACATGCACACTCATACATTCCCCTGTCCCGGGGAATGCGCTGCTCGAGTCACCCCCCGACCCGCGAGGACTCTCTGATTCTCTGCTTCTCCCCCCAGCCTCCATCACCCTGGATGTGGAAACAGCGGGTCCACGGCTTGAGGTGTCTGGGGATCGGAAGAGGGTGAGACAGACCGAGACCTGGAAGCATCTCCCTAAAACTGGGAAGAGGTTTACAGGCTATCTGTGTGCGCTGGGATCGGAGGGATTCACATCGGGGAGACATTACTGGGAGGTGGTGGTGGCGGGGAGTCGGGGCTGGGGTCTGGGAGTCGCTGCAGAGTCTGTGGAGAGGAAGGGACGGGTCACACTGACCCCGGTGACTGTAGTCTGGAGCATCGGGCGGGAGGATGATGAGTTTGATGCAGTCACCTCCCCTCCATCCCCACTCCCCGCCCGTCCCGGGAGGAAGTTTATCTCAGTTATGAGTCCAGGACAGTTTCATTTTACAACGCGGACACAACAGTTTGACAGGTGCATGGATATAATAGGACAGGTTTGGAGGGATATGGACCAAGCACAGGCAGGTGGGACTAGTGTAGCTGGGACATGTTGGCCGGTGTGGGCAAGTTGGGCCGAAGGGCCTGTTTCCACACTGTATCACTCTATGACTAAGAGTCAATGGAAGGGAGGTTGGTTTGCGAGATGGTCTGGGCTGTGTCCATAACTCTCCAATTTCACGCTGTGGTCCATCCCAAGTTTAAAGAAGGGTCTTGTCCTGAAACGTCACCCATTCCTTCTCTCCAGAGATGCTGTGGGTGGCTGCCCTGCCAGCAGCCTGGTTGTCTTTTTACTCCTTTTGTTATTTTTTAATTTGTTAAAAGTTTTTGTTTTAATGTTCGGTTTGTTTTTATATGGGGGGAGGGGAGGGGGGAGGGGGGAGGGGGGAGGGGATTGAGGGAAACTTTTTTTTCAGATTCTTACCTTCCCGGAGAGGTGATCAATTTTCGGATCACATTCTCTGGGCTCTGCGGCCTTCCAACGATGGAGCTGGAAGCCTCCTCGGACTGACTTTGAGCCCCAACGCTGGACTTCGTGGGGCGTGGACTTACCATCGAAGCGGATCCCTTGCCTGACCACTGCGGAGTCAACACCAAGGGCACGCAGTCTCAGGTGAGGCCGAGTCAGGAGCTCCAACATCGCGGAAGGTTTGACCAGCCCCAACGCTGCCGAACCAGGCCGAACACCTCCGGCTACAGGAGTTAAGATCATCCCGTCAACGGGGGCTCGAGGCGCACGACCGAGGAAGAACTAAGGGAAGGACTTGAACTTTATTTCACCGTCCATCACAGTGAGGAATGTGTCGGAGTCACTGTGGTGGATGTTCATGTTAAAATGTGTTTTTGAGTGATCTGTTACTTTTAATTGTATGACTGACCTGGTCAATGAAATTCCTCGTATGTTGCAAAACATACTTGGCGAATGAAGGGTGATTCTGATTTTGATTCTGAATTACTCCAGCATTTTGTGTCCATCTTCGGTGTAAACCAGCATCTGCAGTTCCTTCCCACCGATTAAATGCTTTCTGCGGCGCATCTGTAGATTAGTAAGGGCGTCATAGGTTTTGGGGAGAAGGCAGGAGAATGGGGTTGAGAGGAAAATCAGATCAGCCAGGATGGAATGGCGGAGCAGAGATATTTGGCCGAATGATCCAATTCTGTTCCTATCTAATGATCCAAATGGAATTTTTTGGAGATGTAACTAGGAAAATGGACAAGGGAGAGCCAGTGGATGTAGTGTATCTGGACTCTCAGAAAGCATTTGATAAGGCCCCACATAAGAGATTAGTGGGCACAATGAGGGCACATGGTATTAGTGGTAGAGTGCTGACGTGGATAGAGAAGTGGTTGACAGGCAGGAAACAAAGAGTAGGGATTAACGGGTCCCTTTCAGAATGGCAGGCAGTGACTAGTGGGGTACCGCAAGGCTCGGTGCAGGGACCGCAGCTATTTCAAAGTCAAAGTCAAAAGAGTTTATTGTCATGTGTCCCTGACAAGACAATGAAATTCTTTCTTTGCATAGCACAACAGAACATAGTAGGCATTGACTACAATTATATGCGTAAATACACACATGAATGAATATATTGATAAAGTGCAAATAACAGATGGAGAGGTATTAATGTTCAGAGTTTTGTCCGAGCCAAGTTTAATAGCCTGATGGCTGTGGGGAAGTAGCTATTCCTGAACCTGGCCGTTGCAGTCCTCAGGCTCCTGTACCTTCTACCCGAAGGTAGCAGGGAGATGCGTGTGTGGCCAGGGTGGTGTGGGTCCTTGATGATGCAGCCAGCCTTTTTGAGGCAGCGACTGCGATAGATCCCCTCGATGGAAGGAAGGTCAGAGCCGATGATGGACTGGGCAGCGTTTACTACTACTTGTAGTCGATTATATATACAATATACATCAATGATTTGGATGAAGGGAATCAAGGTAACATTAGCAAATTTGCAGATGACACAAAGCTGGGTGACAATAGACAATAGGTGCAGGAGGAGGCCATTCAGCCCTTCGAGCCAGTACCGCCATTCAATGTGATCATGGCTGATCATCCCCAATCAGTACCCTATTCCTGCCTTCTCCCCATATCCCCTGACTCCGCTATTTTTAAGAGCCCTATGTGGCAGTGTGAATTGTGAGGAGGATGCTATGAGAATGCAGGGTGAATTGGACAGGTTGGGGAGTGGGCAGATGCATGGCAGATTAAGTTTAATGCAGATAAATGTGAGGTTATCCACTTTGGTAGCAAAAACAAAAGGCAGATTACTATTTAAATGGCATCATGTTGGGAAAAGAGGAAGTACAAAGGGATCTGGGGGTCGTTCATCAGTCCTTGAAATTAAGCATGCAGGTACAGCAGGCAGTGAAGAAAGCGAATTGCATTTTCGCCTTTAATAACAAGAGGAGTCGAATATAGGAGCAAAGAGGTCCTTCTGCAGGATGTACAGAGCCCTAGTGAGACCACAACCTGGCGTATTGTGTGCCATTTTGGTCCCCTAATTTGAGGAAGGACATTCTTGCTATTGAGGGAGTGCAGTGTAGGTTTACAAGGTTAATTCCCGGGATGGCAGGACTGTCATATGCTGAGAGAATGGAGTGGCTGGGCTTGTGCACTCTGGAGTTTAGAAGGATGAGAGGGCATCTCATTGAAACATATACGATTGTTAAGGGTTTGGACATGCCAGAGGCAGGAGACATGTTCCCGATGTTGGGGGAGTCCAGAACCAGGGGCCACAGTTTAAGAATAAGGAGTAAGCCATTTAGAACGGAGACGAGGAAAAACATTTCCTCACAGAGAGTGGTGAGTCTGGAATTCTCTGCCTCAGAGGGCGGTGGAGGCAGGTTCTCTGGATGCTTTCAAGAGAGAGCTAGATAGGGCTCTTAAAAATAGCGGAGTCAGGGGTTATGGGGAGAAGGCAGGAACGGGGTACTGTTTGGGGATGATCAGCCATGATCATTGAATGGTGCTGCTGGCTCGAAGGGCCGAATGGCCTACTCCTGCACCTATTGTCTATTGTCTATTGATCTAAAATGGGACTTTCAGTTCCCATTCCGGGACAGTTGTAATGCCGCTTACAACCATGACTCTTCTGCCCCCCGCATGTATGGACTTGGCCCATCTGGTCAGCTTGATGGCCTTACAAGACAACTTCATTATTCCTTCAAGCTGCTTTCGTGACTTTTTTATATTTTTAAAGATTAAAAAAGATCATTCAAGCAAATCTATAAAGTCTGATTATAGGTGTATAATTGTTCTGTTGCTGCTGATTTCAGGGAATGTTCAACCTAACCAGGCCCAGGCTCTGCTGAGTCCGCTGTTAATTTTAACACCCCTGCTGAATTTGAATCAAGGTCTGGACTTGTTTTCATCCATTTGAATGTGTGCAGTATGATTGCTAAAATGGATATGATTCGTATCTGGGCTCATTCAACTGATGCTGATGTTATTGTCATATCTGAAACTTGGCCAAACAAAGCAGTTTTAAACTAGGATATCAACATTGACGGCTACAATGTGTATAGGACTGACCGACCCAAGAAGGGCGGAGGGGTCGCAGTCTATGTCAAATCTAAGTTTCATGTGAAGATCCGTCTCTCTACATCAGTGAGTAAGCAATTTGAACTTCTGGCTCTTGACATGGAAATCTCAAAAACTCTCCACACCACTGTCATCGGTTGCTATAGGCCACCTTCAGCTATCAGCTGCACCTTACCATCTTTAATGGAGCTTTTATCCGGGTTGAACTTTAATGAAATTGTCCTTATTGGTGACTTAAACTGGAACTGGCTGCTACCAGCATCAGATGATTTTAAAGCATTTTGTCATTCATTTAATTTCTTTCAGATTGTTGACAGTCCTACTAGACCTAATCTGAAATGTCCAGAAAAATCTTCTTTAATTGATCTTATCTTAACTAATGTTCCTCATAAATATTCTGCTGCTTCTGTTTTTGCCAATGACATCAGTGACCACTGTGTCATTGCAACAGTAAGAAATACAAACGTTCTTAAAACCAAACCGCGTGTCATCATAAAGTGGGACATGAAACATTTTGTGGAACAAGCATTTTTTCATGACCTGTTTCTCTTTGGCTGGGAGAAAATTAATGTAATTCCTGATGTTGAAAATGCCTGGAAATTCTTTTATGATGGTTTTATTGAAATTGTTAACAAGCACGCTCCTTTTAGAAAGTATAGAATAAAGGGCAGGGATAATGCATGGTTCACAGCAGAGTTATCCAATTTACTCCATGAACGCAATGTGGCATGGTCTAAAGCCAGGAGTCTTGGATCAGACTGGTTGCTCTTTAGGCAGCTGCGAAATGCAAGCACAGTTGCAATTAGAAAAGCCAAAGCTGATCATTTCCTTACTGAAACTTCAAATAACCTAAACAATCCGTTGAAATTCTGGAAAACCATTAAATCAATAACTGGAAATAAAAATGTTATTGAGCTACCTCCATGTATTGTCAAAGACTCTATCCACATTCATGAAAAGGCCGACATGCTTGGTCGTTTTAATGAGCATTTCATTGCCTCTGGTTCACGTTTTAACTCTCAAAACACAGCTCAAGGCTCCTCTGCTTGTTCTGATAGTAGTTGTTTTTTGAGGTACAAGCCTTTACTTTTGACGCTGTTACACTCTCAGAGGTGCATAAGGCCCTGAGATGTTTAGACACAAAAAAATCGGTAGGTCCCGACAACCTTGAGCCTTCCTAAAGTTAGCCGCTGATTTTATTGCATTGCCTCTGACTTATCTTTTTAATCTATCCCTGGAAACAAACGAAATTCCCCTTATTTGGAAATCTGCCTTTGTTCTCCCACTGTTTAAAGGGGGGGGGGGGGACCCCACTGTGTTAAACAACTATAGGCCCATCTCCAAACTGCCTGTTTTAAGTAAGGTGCTGGAATCTATTGTAAACCAGCAACTGATGGACTTTTTTATCAACTAACAGTATTTTATCTGAATTTCAATCTGGTTTTAGGAAAAAATATAGTACGTCAACAGCTGCTTTAAAAGTAGCAAATGATTTTATTGAATTTTTAGACAATAAGCAACACTGTGCAGCCCTATTCGTTGACTTATCAAAGGCTTTCGATACTGTGGATCATGCCTTATTGTTACAAAGACTATGCAGCATCGGTTTGTCTGATCAAGCTCTGTTGGTTTAAAAACGATCTATCAGACAGATCCCAGTATGTGCGAGCAGAAGGTATTACTTCTAGCTCTCTTAATGTATCCAAGGGTGTGCCACAGGAATCAGTTCTGGGACCTTTATTATTTACTATTTATATTAATAGTCTAGATCATAAAGCAGCGAACGCAAATGTTCACTTTCATGCTGAGGACACAGTGATATATTGCTCTGCGTCTGCCCCAAATCAGGCTCTCTGTCAGCTCCAAACTGCTTTTAACACTGTGCAACGTAACCTGTGTGATTTAAAACTTGTTTTAAATGCTGACAAGACAAAGCTCATGCTGTTCACTAAAGCTAAATCAAAGCCCTCGGACCTCCCTTCTATCACCACTTTGCAGGGCTCTGTGGTTGAATCTGTGTCTCAATATAAATATCTGGGAATTATAATTGATGATTCTCTCTCTTTTCAATCTCATATCCAGCAACGTGAAAAAACTAAAGGTAAAATTAGATTTTTACTTTAGAAACAAATCTTGTTTTTCTTTTGAAGCCAAAAAAAAGACTTGTTGCTGCAACGTTTATGTTTGTGTTGGACTAGGGTGATGTTTTATATCTGAATGCATCTTCAAAGTGCCTACAGTCTTTGGACACGGTCTACCACGGAGCACTGAGATTTGTTACTAATTTTAAAACCCTCACGCACCACTGCTCTTTGTATGCTCAAGTTGGATGGTTTGCCTGTCCACCCGCAGGCTCCATCATTGGCATATCCTTATTTATAAGACTATCCTCGGTATTCTTCCTTCATACTTGCAGAAGTATGTAATTCGAAAAAGCACAGGAACTTATCAGCTCCGCTCTGAGCACTTGTTATTACTAACTGTACCTAATGCCCGTACTGAACTGGGGAAAAGGGCATTTAGTTACGCTGCTCACTTCACATGGAACCAGCTGCAGAATGAACTGAAACTTAAGGAGCTGGTTTCTATAAACAGATTTAAATCTCTTCTTAATGATGTTGAAGCGGGCTCTTCTGTCTGTACATGCTTTGTTTGATGATGTTATGACTGTGACTCTATATGGTCTCTGTTGTTTTTAAATTATTGTCTGTAACTGGGAAACTGTGCTGCTGCCTGTCTTGGCCAGGACTCTCTTGTAAAAGAGATTTTTATTCTCAATGAGACTTCTCCTGGTTAAATAAAGGTTAAATAAAAATATAATAAAATTAAAAAAACCAGGAGATGGAGTCCAGAGCTCGGTACAGTTTGACGGTCCAGCACCCCCACCTGCTGCTGGCTGCCGGTACTGCGGGGAGAGCAGGGACACAAAGCTCAGCCGGTCGGACAGGGCAGGCAGCAGTAGAAATATAACAATATTTTTAAAACACAGTTAGACCGGTACATGGATAGGAAAGGTTCAGAGGGATATGGGTCAAATGCAGGCAGGTGGGACTAGACTAGATGGGGCATCGTGGTCGGTATGGACGAGGTGGGCCGAAGGGCTTGTTTCCCCGCTGAAAGTGTGTATATTGGGCACCTTGCACTGTGTCACCTGGTTGTGAGAGATGATCCCAAGGAAATCAGAGTGCTGGAGTAACTCAGCGGGTCAGGCAGCATCTGTGGGGAACATGGGTAGGTGACATTTCACAGAGTGCTGGAGTAACTCAGCGGGTCAGGCAGCATCTGTGGAGAACATGGATAGGTGACGTTTCACAGCGTGCTGGAGTAACTCAGCGGGCCAGGCAGCGTCTGTGGAGAACATGGATAGGTGACGTTTCACAGAGTGCTGGAGTAACATAGAAACATAGAAACAGAAAATGAGTGCAGGAGTAGGCCATTTGGCCATTCAAGCCTGGACCGCCATTCAATATGATCATGGCTGATCATCCATCTCAGTATCCTGTACCTGCCTTCTCTCCATACCCCCTGATCCCTTTAGCCACAAGGGCCACATCTAACTCCCTCTTAAATATAGCCAATGAACTGGCCTCAACTACCTTCTGTGGCAGAGAATTCCAGAGATTCACCACTCTATGCGTGAAAAATGTTTTTCTCATCTCGGTCCTAAAAGACTTCCCCCTTATCCTTGGACTGTGACCCCTTGTTCTGGACTTCCCCAACATCGGGAATGATCTTCTTCCATCTCGCCTGTCCAACACCTTAAGAATTTTGTAAGTTTCTATAAGATCCCCCACTCACACATATAATTATGTATACGCACTTATACCCGCATATACATACAAATATATACACACACGCATATATATACACACACATACATGCGCACAAACAACATATATATATATGTATGTGTGCATATATATGTGCGTGTATGTACGTGTGTGAGTGTTTTTATGTGTATACGCGTGCGTGCATATGTGTGTGTATAAGTGTGTGTTTATATGTGTGTGTATGTATATATGTGTGTGTGTGTATATCCACACATGTACACACATGTACACCTGATGGTATACCCGGTGGTGTTCTAAAAACCTGTGCGGAACAACTGCCTTGAGTTTTTACGGACATTTTCAACCTCTCACTTCTGAGATCTGAGGTCCCCACCTGCTTTAAAAGGGCATCAATTATACCAGTGCCCAAGAAGAGTAAGGTGACGTGCCTCAATGACTATCGACCAGTGGCACTAACGCCTGTGGTGATGAAGTGCTTTGAGAGGTTGATCATGGAGCAAATCAACTCCTAACTCAACAAAAACCTGGACCCACTGCAGTTCGCTTACCGCGACAACAGATCAACGGTGGATGCGATCTCGCTGGCTCTCCACTCTGCTCTGGACCACTTGGACAACAAAACACGTATGTAAGGCTGTTATTCATTGATTACAGCTCGGCATTTAACACAATCATCCCCTCCAAGCTGGTTACCAAACTCGCAGAACTGGGTCTCTGCGCATCCCTCTGCAATTGGATCCTCGACTTCCTCATTCACAGACCACAGTCTGTTCGTATTGGTGGAAATGTGTCAGACTCGATAACAATCAGCACGGGAGCACCTCAAGGCTGCGCGCTCAGCCCCCTGCTGTACTCACTCTATACTCATGACTGCGTAGCCGGTCACAGTGCGAACTCCATCATCAAGTTTGCAGACGACACCACTGTTGTGGGATGTGTCACTGATGGGGATGAGTCAGAGTGTAGAAGAGAGATCGAGCAACTGTCCATATGGTGCCAGCATAATAACCTGGCCCTCAACACCAGCAAAACCAAGGAACTGATTGTGGACTTTGGAAGGAGTAGGATGGGGACCCACAGTCCCGTTTATATCAACGGGTTGATGGTTGCAAGGGTCAAGAGCTTCAAATTCCTGGGCGGGCACATCTCTGAAGATCTTTCCTGGTCTGAGAACACTGATGCAATTACCAAGAAAGCACATCAGCGCCTCTACTTCCTGAGAAGATTACGGAGAGTCGGTCTCTCAAGGAGGACTCTCTCTAACTTCTGCAGGTACACAGTAGAGAGCTTGCTGACTGGTTGCATCGTGGCTTGGTTCGGCAACTTGAGCGCTCTGGAGAGGAAAAGACTACAAAATGTAGTAAACACTGCCCAGTCCATCATCGGCTCTGACCTTCCTTCCATCGAGGGGATTTATCGCAGTCGCCGCCCCAAAAAGGCTGGCAGTATCATCAAGGACCCACACCACCCTGGCCACACACCCATCTCCCTGCTACCTGCAGGCAGAAGGTACAGGAGCCTGAAGACTGCAACGACCCGGTTCAGGAATAGCTACTTCCCCACAGCCATCAGGCTATTACACCTGGCTCGGACAAAACTCTGATCACAAATAACCCATTATCTGTTATTTCCACTTGATCAGTTTATTTATTCATGTGTGTATATATTTATATATGGTATATGGACACACTGATCTGTTTTGTAGTAAATGCCTTCTATGTTCTGTGTGCTGAAGCAAAGCAAGAATGTCATTGTCCTATCAGGGACACACGACAATGAACTCACTTGAACTTAAACTTGACCTTGAACAGCCGTGATCACAGTGAATGGCGGTGCTGGCTCGAAGGGCCGAATGGCTTCCACCTGCACCTATTGTCTATTGGTTGGCCAAATGGCCTGTTTCCATGCTGTGATCAGATGAGATGTATCACAGATGCCCATGGGAGAATGCTGGGGGTCTGAAGAAGAATTCTGCACCTTGGTCAGCCGCAGGCAAGGTGTCAGAAGACTGGAGGGTGGATAAAGTTGTCCTAATAATTAAGAACAGTAGCCGGGAACAGCCAGGGAACGACAGGCTGGTGGCCTTGCACTCAGTGGTCGGAATTGCTGCTGAACATCTTGAGGGATGGGACTTGTGTCGACTAGAAAAGGCAGCGGGACGGTCGGCAAGCCTGCATGCGAGGACATTCTGGCTCACTAATTTAGTTCTGCTTAGTTTACCAACAGGGCGGGCTGGGTCTGCACCAAGCAGCAATCTCCCTTCGCAGTAGTTCTATGTTATCCCACTTTCCCTTTCACTCCCTACACACTGGCGGCACTGCCACCGCAACTGGTCGGCGCTGGGCACTTTCTCCTCCGCTTTGAATTGTGGGAGATCTGGCCGCCATTGCTGTCCGGTCGCCGCCTCGCCGAATCAACGCAGAATCACTCCCTGACCCTGGATATGGAGTAACTCCCTGGAGTAACTCTTGCTTCTGCTTTCCTGGTCCTCCAAACATATTCCAAATGGAATTTAAACTGGAGGTGGTGGCGGGCTGAACAATAACAGCCTGTTGCATTTTATCTGTTTATTTATTGTGGATATATATGGTCTATGGTATATAAAAACACAGTGAACTTTTATCTCCTGTTCTGTATTATGTTTACATATTCTGTTGTGCTGCAGCAAGCAAGAATGTCATTGCCCTATCTGGGACACACGACAATAAAACTCTCTTGACTCTCTTGACTCTTGACTTGGCCTTCAGCAAAAAAGGGTTCTTGGGGAACAAAAAAAGCGGTACCTTAAATTTAGTTGCATCTGGTTGGGTACCTATGGTAGGGTGAAGACTATTCCATCCTTTAATTGCGCGGGGGAACTCCATGGATCAGCCAGCAACTCTGGATAGAAGAAATTGGGTGACATTTCGGGTAGAGACATAGAAACATAGTAAATAGGTGCAGGAGGAGACCATTCGGTCCTTCGAGCCAGCACCGCCATTCATCGTGATCATCGCTGATCGTCCGCTATCAATAACCCATGCCTGCCTTCTCCCCATATCCCTTGTCTCCACTAGCCCCTAGACCTCTATCCAATTCTGTCTTAAATCCATCCAGTGATTTGGCCTCCACTGCCCTCTGTGGCAGGGAATTCCATAAATTCACAACTCTCTGGGTAAATTTTTTTTTTCTCACCTCAGTCTTAAATGACCTCCCCTTTATTCTAAGATTGTGGCCCCTGGTTCTGGACTCACCCAACATTGGGAACATTTTTCCTGCATCTAGCCTGTCCAGTCCTTTTATAATTTTATAATTACCTTCTTTAGACTCCCTCTGGTTTTAGTGTTTTTAGTTTAATTTAAAGATACAGTGTGGAAACAGGCCCTTCGGCCCACCGACTCCACGCCAACCACCGTTCACCAGTACACTGGTTCTATCCCACACATCAGCGACATAAGTCAAGAGTCAAGAGTGTTTTATTCGCTCATGTCCCAGTTAGAGCAATTAAATCCTTGCTTGCGGCTACACAACGGAATATGTAAATATAGTATTATGTAAACAATGTTATAAACGAGGAAACAAAACTCCATACAGACAGCACCCATATTCGGGATCAATTCTGGGTCTCTGGCACATTTAGGCAGCAACTTTATGGCCAACATATTGCCCCAGAGTCTTGAAATTAATTAAAACATACGGTAGCTGTAAAGGGGGACATAGCGTCACTTGGAGATTTAAAATTGAAAAAGGATATTTTCATTTGTTTAGTAACCAAAGTTATCAACGTATAATTTTTTGTGTGTTGGAAAACAAAACTTAGTGGCACAGCTGGTGGACTTGCTGCCTCACACGCCAGAGATCTGTGTTCGATCCTGTCCTCGCGCACTGTTGGGTCGAGACCCTTCTTCAGATTGATGTCGGGGTGGGGGGGGGGGGGGATGTAACACGAAAAAGGAAGGAAGTGGAGACAGTAGGCTGTGGGAGAGCTGGGAATGGGAGGGGAAGGAGGGAGAAAGCAAGGACTAACTGAAATTAGAGAAGTCATTGTTCATACCGCTGGGGTGTAAACTGCCCAAGCAAAATATGAGGTGCTGCTCCTCCAATTAACGTTGGGCCTCTCTCTGGCCAAGGAGGAGGCCCAGGACAGAAAGGTTGGATTTGGAATGGGATGGGGAGTTGAAGTGCTGATCCACCGGGAGATCGGGTTGGTTATTGCGAACTGAGTGGAGGTGTTGTGTGAAGCAATCGCCAAGCCTGCGCTTGGTCTCACCGACGTTGATCATACGTTGAATAATCCAACCACATATTTGTTTGGAAGTGGAGAGAAATAATAGAAATTGCATTCATTGCAACGTGTAAAAAGAGTTGAGATACTATTATAATGTTGCTGCATGTTATTGTTGTGTATATCATGCCTTGGTTGGTGAATATGTTTAGTTTGTGACTTTATTTGAAGCAGAAATAATATGTGAATGCTTCATTGAGCATAATTCCGACTAGTAACTACACACTTCGTCGGAGCTCATTATCGCACGCGTCATGCAAGCCGCCTTAAATGGCCACCTAAACTGTCATTTGGCAACTTAAAAAGTTGCCAAGGTTGCCCGGCCGGCAACAGGGAAAACTAATTAAGTGAGAGCCCTGCAAGGTGTGTAATATTTTTGACGGTCATAGGCCTTTCTTACATATGCTGTCACAACGCACTGTAGTCTCTAAACAACCCTTCAGTAATTTTCCTTGTCCTCCATTTCAGAATAATAATGTTTTAAGCAGATAACTCGACACTAGCACTGGCAATAAATAAATAAATAAAAGCACAGCTTCCAGCCACTTATCCCATTGGCCACGCTCGGCTGCAAATCGGTGTCAATCTGGTGGAGCATCTTCCTCTAGTCGTGGGGGTGGGGATTGGGAGGGGCCTGACAAGTGGAACAGCCTAGGGCCTCTCTTCATCTGAAGCCGTCCCTGGAGGCAACATATAGGAGGCTTAGTTTAGTTTGGAGATACAGCGCAGAAACAGGCCCTTCGGCCCACCGAGTCCGCGCCCACCAGTGACCCCCGCACATTAACACTATCCTACACCCTCGAGGGACAAATTTTACATTTACCAAGTCAATTAACCTACAAAGCTGTACATGTTTGGAGAGAGGGAGGAAACTGAAGATCTCGGAAAAAACCCAAGCGGGTCATGGGGAGAACATACAAACGGCGTACAGTCAGCAGCCGTAGCCGGGATCCAACCCGGGTCTCCGGCGCTGCTTTCGCTGTAAGGCAGTGACTCTACCGCTGTGCCACCGTGACACCAAGTAACCGACAAAAAAGCAGCACGTCCTTGAGATGTGGGGGGGAACCTGGGCACCCAGAGGAAACCCACGTGGTCACGGGGAGAAGGCACACACACACACACACACACACACACAACCCCCACCCTACATTAACCGGGCGACAACCTACATTAACCGGGCGACAACCTACATTAACCGGGCGACAACCTACATTAACCGGGCGACGACCTACATTAACCGGGCGACAACCTACGGCAGCACCTACGTCAAGCTACGCTCATTGGCGTCAAACCCAAGGTCGCCACTGTCGCTGAAAAACTTTCAACATGTTGAAAATTCTTTGGTGACCAGAAAGACGCTATGACTCTTTGGGCAGCTGAAGGTACAGGCGACACCCCGGCGACTGCAGAGTCTCCTGTAGTCACCTAAAAAGTGGCCTAAGTGGGACAGGCCCATAGGAAGCTGTGATTTCTTGGCCGTTGCTTCAACATGGCTGGTTCGGGACAAGTTGGTGATGGTATTTACTCCTTGGAGCTTGAAGCTTTCAACCACCAATGCAAGCTGGGGTATGTGAACCGCTTCACTTCCTGAAGTTGACCACTAACTCCTTTGTCTTGCTGACATTGAGGGCGAGACAGACAAATAGGTGCAGGGGTAGGTTATTCGGCCCTTCAAGTCAACACCGCCATTCAATATGATCACGGCTGATCAACCAAAATCAGTACCCCATTCCTGCTTTTCCCCATACCCCATGATGCCTTTAGCCCGAAGAGCTAAATCTAACTCCCTTATGAAAACATCCAGTGAATTGGCCTCCATTGCCTTCTGTGCCAGAGAATTCCACAGATTCACATCTCTGGGTGAAAAGGATTTTCCTCATCTCAGTCCTAAATGGCCGATCCCTTATCCTTAAATTCTGTGACCCATGGTTCTGGACTCTCCCAACATCGGGAAAACATTGCAACTTTCCTGCATCAAAAATAGCCTGTCCAACCCCTTATGATTTTTTTTTAAATGTTTCAATGAGATATCCTCTCATCCTTCTATATTCCAGTGAATACCAGCCGAGCCGAGCCGTTCTTTCATAATATGACTGTCCCGCCATCCCGGGAATTAACCTGGAGAACCTACGCTGCACTCCCTCAATTGCAAGAATGTCCTTCCTCAAATTAGGAGACCAGGTTACGAGATTCTCAATCTCCCTCCGGTACCCGTCATTAACTGATATCCGGCCTACAATGGTGGTGTCGTCTGCGAATTTGTAAATGGAATTAGATCTGTACATGGCTGAACGGTCGTGGGTGGACAAGGAGTGAAGAAGGGGGCTGAGAAGCAGTGTGGAGGATTATCACAGAGGATGATTTGTCCCCTCATCCTCAACTGATTGAGGGTCTGTAGGTCAGGAAGTCTAGAATCCGGTTGCAGAGTTGATGCTGACTGCAAGTTCCACGAGGTGAGCATGGATGGTACAATGGTGTGAAAGACCAGAGGTGTAATCTATGAAGAGATGTAGGTGTCCCTCTCAGTTATCCAGTTCTAGGCATGATTGTAGGGCCAAGGAGATGGTGTCATGGTTGTAGGCGCTGGCTAGACTGGATGTCCATAGACAGCACCGTAAAGGTTTGGGCTTTAATGTGACCTTTGGCAGCACTGGGGTAAGTGTCAGTGAACCACCTGTGGTCGTTACTTGTATTTCAGGTTTATTTTATTTAGAGATACAGCGCAAGAACAGGCCCTCCAGCCCACTGGATCCGTGCCGACCAGCGATACCCTGTCCATGTAGCTGTCCAAATGTTTCTTAAACGATGGGATAGTCCCAGCATCAACGACCTCCTCTGGCAGTGTGTTCTATACACCCACCACCCTCGCTGGTCGGCACGGTCCCAGTGGGCTGAAGGGCCTGTTTCTGCGCCGTGTCTCTAAAATAAACTGAAATACACATTAACACTATCCTACACCCACAAGGGACCATTTTTACAATGACCAAGCCAATTAACCTGCATGTCTTTGGAGTGTGGGTGGAAACCGAGGATCTCGGGGAAAACCCAGGCAGGTCACGGGGAGAACGTGCAAACTCCGTACAGACAGCGCCCGTAGTGGGGATGGAGCCCGGGTCTCCGGCGCTGCATTCGCAGTGAGGCAGCGACTCTAACGCTGCGCCACCGTGACCGCCCTCTGCGGGAATGTTGTATTTGCCCTGGGGAGAGTGCGGAGGAGATTCACCAGGACCTTCAATGATGGGGAGAGATTGGACGGCACGGCGGCGCAGCGGCACCACAGGCCCGGGTTCGATGCTGACTGCGGGTGCTGTCTGCACGGAGTGTGCACGTTCTCCCCGTGACCCGCGTGGGTTTTCGCCGTGTGCTCCGGTTTCCTCCCCACACTCCAAAGACGTGCAGGTTTGTAGGTTAATTGGCTTCGGTAAAAATGGTAAGTTGTTTTAATTGTGTGGGACAGTGTTAGCGTGTGTGGGGATCGCTGGTCGGTCGGCGCAGACTCCGCACTGCATCGCTGATCTAAACTAAGACAGGGCTAGGCGTGTTTCTCTCCGGAGAGGAGGCTGATGACATTATGAGAGGCAGAGATGGGGTGTGATGCCAGAACCTTTTCCCCTTGACAGACACAAGGATGGAGAGGAGGGAGCGTTACATCCTGAGCCCCGGTGGAAGCAGACATCACCATGTCTGAGATTGATTTGGACGGGCACGAAACGGCAGACACGGATACAAAGGGGGCAAGTGGGAGACATGATAAGCTAGTTGTCAGATGCCACTGAAGTGGAGAGCGTTGCAGATAGAGAATGTTATTAAAAATCACCGGGCAAGTGGCTGATGGATGGTTGGAGGAGTTTTACGCAGATAAGTGCGAGGAAGGGGAGCCTGGGATCTGGGACAAGCTGGGGGCGCACGGGCTTGGAAGGCTCAGAAGAATTACAAGGATGGTGCCAGGACTAGAGGGTGTGAGCTGCAGGGCGAGGTTGAGTAGACTGGGTCTCGATTCCATGGAGCGCAGGATGGATGAGGAGATCTGATAGAGGTGGTACACAATCATGAGAGAATAGATCGGGTAGAAATGGCACAGGGTCTCCTTACCCAGAGTAGGGAATCGAGGGACCAGATGTGACATAGTTCAAAGGTGAAGGGGTAAAGATTTAAGAAGGAATCTGAGTGGTAAACTTTTTTCACACAGAGGGTGGTGGTTTATAGGACACTCTGCCGGAGGAGATAGTTTGAGGCTGGACATACCCATCGTTTAAGAAACAGTTGACAGGTACATGGAAACGAACAGGTTTGTGAGGGAAATAGTCCAAAAGGTGGGACTAGTGTAGATTGGGCCATGGTAGGCCGTGTGGGCGAGATGGGCCGAAGGGCCTGTTTCCATGCTGTATGACTGGGCACTGCTGCAGGAGGGAGAGGGTTGTGTCTCGATCACAAGTGAGGGGGGGGGGGGGTAGGTGGTCCCGGGCTGAGGCCGTGGGTGGGGGGTGGGGGGAGAGGGCGGGATTAGGGCAGGGGAGAAGGTGGGGATGGCAGTCAGAGAGTATCAGTTTGAAAGGGCAGAATGGTGTCTCCACACAGGGCAATAGGGCAGGGGGGGTTTCACTATCCCCCTCCCTCCCCTCCGGGCCCCTACAACCCCTCCCCGTCCTCCGAAACCCCCTCCCCTACACCCTCTCACCCGTCTCTGATAGGTGTCCCCTGTAATAGCTAGGATTTCATCTTCCTTCCATGCTGTCCTCCCCAACTACCCCGCACACCTCACGACAACCCTTCCCGATTCCGCGGTGGGAGCTTGTGGTCGGGGTTCACGTTCGGGCAGGGGGG